>VXBP01004900.1:2888-21752 GCA_013400115.1 Rhinopomastus cyanomelas
TATATCCATATCTATATCTATATCCATATCTATATCCATATCCATATCTATAGCCATATCCATATCTATATCTATATCCATATCTATATCTATATCCATATCTATATCTATATCCATATCCATATCTATATCTATATCCATATCTATATCCATATCTATATCCGTATCCATATCCATATCTATATCCATATCCATATCCATATATATATCCATATCTATATCTATATCCATATCTATGTCCATATCTATATCTATATCCGTATCCGTATCTGTATCCATATCTCTATATCATGTATATGCAATAATATATAAGCTACATCATCTGTATAATCGATATGATTTCTATCATCTATATCTGTCTCTAACTATATCTCTCTGCCTATATCACGTATATCTAATCATCTATAATCTATATAATCTACACCATCTGTATAATCTATAGGATTTCTATCATCTATATCTGTCTCGATCTCTCTCTCTCATCTCTGTCTAAATATCAGCAATCTATAGCTTATCTATATCTCACCGACATCGACACCCAGAGCCTCTATCTATATCTTGTCCATTGCTGTAGCGCTGTGTAACTTCCCTCTCTCTGTATGCTTCGATCTCGTGCTGTATTGATCAGCCTGGCCATACTTGTCATTGTATTGATAGATATTTATATTCATTGATATTTGTATGTTATTAGTATTTAATTATATTTGTAGCCACCCCGTATACCTATACATGAAGACGTATCATTATGTTATAATATAGAATTATATAAGTTATTATAAATGAACACAAACGCCCCCGTATTTATTGATCATCCAAATGGACAGTACAGGAACCAGGGACTCGGACAATGCAGGGTCAGTGTTTCGTCGCCCCGTTATGACACAGCAGCAGCATCTCCTAGATCTCATCTGCAGGTTGTGTCACGTAGGTCACATCTCTTCCACACGAACTGATAGACACGTTAGCTACTTTTCTGGGATTGGAAGGGACCTCCAAAGATCATCCAGTCCCATCCCCTGACACAGCAGGACCACCCAGAACAATTGACACAGGAACACGGCCAGGAGGATTTGAAACGTCTCCAGAGAAGGAGACTCCACAACACCCCTGGGCAGCCCCTGCCAGGGCTCTGCCACCCTCCCTGGGAACAAGGTCCTTCTCACACTGATGGGGAACCTCCTCTGCTCCAGCTCACACCCCCTGCCCCTTGTCCTGTCACTGGGTGCCCCTGAGCAGAGCCTGGCTCCATCCTCCTCACACCCACCCTTCACATCTTGATCAACATCCATGGGGTCACCCCTCAGGCTCCTCTTTCCCAGCTCCAGAGCCCCAGCTCCCTCAGCCTCTCCTCAGCAGGGAGATGCTCCCCTCCCTCCATCACCCCTGTGGCTCTGCCCTGGGCTCTCTCCAGCAGCTCTGTGTCCTCCTGGAGCTGAGGGGCCACAACTGGACACAAGATTCCAGATGTGGACTCACCAGGGCAGGAGATCTCTTGATCTCCTAACCACCCTCCTTCTGATCCACCCCATGATGCCCTTGGCCCTTTTAGCCACAAAGGCCCATTGCTGTCTCATGGCCAACCTGCTGGCCACCAGGACCACCAGGTCCATTACTCCTCCACTGCTCTCCAACAGCTCAGCCCCTGACCCATCCTGGCCCCTGGGGTTGTTCTTGCCCAAGAAAAGCCCTAAGTGTTATATCAGAAACCCCAGACCATTAGGGACTGGAAGGGACCTCGAAAGATCATCCAGTCCAACCCCCTGCCACAGCAGGGTATCTCTACTAATTATTTATTTACTTATTATTAATACATTTTAATGATTTATTGTACATTTAACCTGTCCCAGCATCTCCCCACCCTCAGAAGAAAGGACTTGCTCCTCATGTCATCGTCCATCTCCCCTATTCCAGCCTGGAACCCTCTCCCCCTGCCCTCTGGCTGCGCTCCTGCACATGTAGTTGGCACCAGAGTTTGCTCCTCAGGATGCTGTGAGGAGGAGGAGGAGGCTGCCGGGCAGTCGGTGAGGAAGGATAAGGAAGGACTAATAATTAAGAGCAATCAGAGCCTTTCAAGCTCAGCCAGAGCTGGTCCTGTCACTATTTACACGCCGGCAAAGGCAGCTTCCTGAGCTGGAAGCTCAACCTTTTCCGACCCCCACCTCCCCTCAGCACCGTCCTTGGCCACCGCCGCCGCCTCCAGATGCTTCTGTGCTGCCAGAGCAGCCGGCTGCAGCCTGAGTGTCTCTGCCCTGGGCTGTGGACAGAGCACCTGGGGGTCGCTGGATCTCCTGCCCTTCGCAGGGCCCCTTGGTGCTGCTGGGATAAACCGTGGCCAGAGGAGAAAACACACAGCCAGCCCCTGGTTCCTGCCCGACCCCCCAGGAACAACCCAACGGGGGAGCTGCTCCTGCCCCGTAGCTCTTGGGAGAGAAAGAGATTCCATGGTCCTGACTCAGTTTCCCTTGATCACCCCAAACTGCCGCTTAATGGGATGGTCAGGGAGTGTGTTGGGCTGGAAGGGAGGGCTGAAGGGCATCTACTGCAACCCCCCTACAAGAGTCAGGGTGGTCTCTGACCAGAACAGATGGCTCTGCCCAGGGAGCAAGTACCGAGCAGAGAGGAGGGGTCTGGGTTGGGGGTACCCAGTGGGGTCTGGGTGGGGAAAGGTACACAGTGGGGTCTGGAACAGGAAAGGTACCCAGTGGGGTCTGGGTGGGGAAAGGTACCAGCAGAGTTTGGATTAGGAAGGTACCCAATGGGGTCTGGGTTGGGAAGGGTACCCAGCGGGGTCTGGAATGGGAAGGGTACCAGCAGGGTCTAGATTGGGAAGGGTACCCAGTGGGGTCTGGAATGGGAAGGGTACCAGCAGGGTTTGGATTGGGAAGGGTACCCAGCGAGGTCAGGATCAGGATGGGTATCCATCAGGGTCTAGATTGGGAAAGGTACCCAGTGGGCTCTGGATCAGGAAGGGTACCCAGCCCCAAAGCTGCTTTCGGTGGGGCTGGAGCATCTCCTGAGAACAGGCACTAAACAAGGCTGTGCATCACCCTGTGGGGGCTTTGAATGGGGAACCACTGCTCTTGTGAGGAAGCCTTCATCTTCATCATCATCTTCTCTGTGCTGCTGGGGTCTCATCACTTTACCCAGGAGTTCACGATGCTTTTCCAAGGACATCATGGAGCAGTGGAGTTTTGCTTCTAACACTCAGTCACCATCACTTTGTTTTCCAGCTGGGACTGTTTTACAACAAGGGTTGGGAGGAGCAGTTCACACCTTCCCTGAAGTGCTGGTTACCCCGCTCTCGTGCCCCTGAACATGACCCTGGGCACTGGCAGATGATGGTGTCACTCCTCCAAGAGCTGAACCCCTAAACCTCCCTCTTCCCATAGATATGTGGGGCTGTGGTAGTTCACTAGGGAGAGGGAAAATCAGCCCCAGGGGCATTTTTGTCCTCATTCTGGGTGTTGGAGGTGGACCCCAGTCTCAGGGTGGTGGGACTGGTGTCTGCTGAGCTGCAGCCCCTGATGGTCTTTCAAGGTCCCTTGCAATCCTGAACATTCTCTGTGGTTCTGTGTTCTGTCTTACACCACCAACAGCATGACAGCAGCTCTGGGCCCCTAAAACCGAGGGGTGCTTGCTTGGGGCAGAGCACAACCCCCCCCCCCCCCCCNTGCTGGCCTTGGCCATGCGGCTGGCAGCATCACTTGCCTGGGGAGCAGGATGGGCGTGGGACCTGCTCCTGCTCTTGGGGTTTTTGTGTTGGCCCTCAATTCCCAAGCAGCTTTTTGTTGGATGAAGGGAGAGAGACACCCTCAGCAGAGCCAGGTCTAGTCCTTGTCCCACCAGGACCCCCCTGGCACCAGCCCTACCCAAGGCACCAGCCCCTGCGCACGGGGAGGGAGGGTGGTGGGACCATGTCGGGGGTCTCCATCGCCACCTGAGTGACCCACTGTTGGCTTGAGAACAAAGCAGGTCTGGGGGCAGTTCACATTTCAGCCTTCAGTGCAGAGGGTTCGCTCAGACCTGCAGCAAATTCTGCTGGAGTAGGAAACACTTTGGCCGAGACCTAAAGCACCACAAGGGGGACGAGCTTGGAGGCAAAGACGAGACAAAAGCCAGCTCTGATCTGAAACCCGAGAGGTTTTTGGTCACTGAAGTCATAGAAGCAGAGAATCCTACAATCACAGACTCGTTGAGGTTGGGGGAGACCTCCCGGATCACCCAGTCGAACCGTGAACCCAACCCCACCCTGCCCACCGGCCCCCGTTTTCCAAGCACCAGGTCTACTCCCAGTAGAAACCATTTTGCTCAGCGGTCACCAGGAGTTCGGGCTGTTTGCAGCCCAGCTCAAGGCTTCTGCAGCCTCGCTCTGCTCGGGCTGAGGGTACTCGTGGTTCTCATCGCCTCCTTCTAACCACAGAACAGCTGCAAGCAGCCACTGGTGTGGTCAGAGGGAGGAGGAGGAGCAGCTGTGGACCTGGCTCCCGAGTCCTTCACAGCAACAGCGATGCAAACGAAGCAGCTCTGCGGTTCCCTGACTGTCCACAGAGACGGCTCTTTGCCCCCCCTCTGCCCGTGGTTGCCCTCCCCGTTGCCGGCCCGCTGGCCTCCTCCAGCTCACATCTCGGTGTCGGCGGGGCTGTGCTGCCGGGCGGAGTGGCCGTTCTTGGAGGAGGACACCTGGCCGGTCCCGTTCTCCTGGGTCCCACCGTTGAGGTTTGGCTTCTCCTGCAGCTCCGGCTGGTCCTGAGGGGGCATCATCAGCATCGTGTTGGCCTGGCTTTCGTTTTCTGGGTAATAGGGGTCTTCAGCCTGAGCGGGTGGATGGAGAACAGAGGCAGAGTTAGGAGGGGATGAGGGCTGACGGCACCCGGCTCTGGCTGCAGCAGGGGTTTGGCCGCCTGCCTGGGCTCCCTGTAGACACCCACAAGCCATGGGAACCTGCTCCCACAGCCGAGGAGGAGGGGAGCAGAGGGTCTGGACCACGCCAGGGCAGCGTGGAGCGAGCAAACCAGCCAGGAGCTGCTTTGTGGTTGATTCTTTCCTGGATCTGAAAGAGGAGCCGTCAGGTTCCGCTGACACCCCTGCCAGACCACCCCTGCTTCCCGCTGTGGCCAAGTGAGAAGCACAGTTGGATGGGAGTCGTGGAAGCAGCTCTGGGGTGGTGGAATTGGCCATTTCAGTTCCCTTTCCTTGCTTCTTTCAGCCTGCAAAGAGCTGCCTGTCTCACAGCAAGGGGCTCGTGGCAGCCTGGGGCTGCCCTCCACCTGCTGCGTGGCTGTTCGTGCTGGTGCTGTGGGGAGCAGGTGCCTCTGGAGAATCCAGAGCTGCCTGCACGGTGACCCTCCACATGTTGGACCATGGCAGGTCTGGTCACAATGCAAAGGGTGTTGGTGGTCCTGGGTGGCAATTGTCAGCCTTTGGTTTGGAGCCCAGCACCTGGTCTGGAGCCCAAACCTTGGCTTGGAGCCTGGCCCCTGGTTTGGAACCCCTGCCCCTGGTTTGGAGCCCAACCCTTGGTTTTGAGCCTGGCCCCTGGTCTGGAGCCCAGCCCTTGGTCTACTCAAGGCATCTCCCACTCACACAGGCTGCTGAGCATCCAGCCCTCCTCATCGTTTCTCTTGGACCCTCTCCTGACACCCTTGTCTGCAGCAGTGAGGGGGATGCCCTGGACCCATCTCACCTGGGACCCGGAGTGCTGCGTTTGCACAAGCAGCTCCCAGACACACATTTCCATCCCCTCTCACTTGCTGGCCAGCTGGTGCCTGGAGGCAGGAGGCTCAGGAGCTGCAGCACCCCTGCCCCATGCACCTGAGAACATCCCTTCTGCAGTGACAGACCCCAATGGTTGCCCAGGCCACCGCTGATGGGGGCAAAGCATGGCCCGTCCTCACTCTACAGAAGGCTCACGACCCCAAAAGTCACTGGAAAGGGAAAAAATCCTCTGCCTGGGGAGGGGGAAAGGGAGATGGGACAGTTCTTTCATGATGTCTTTTATTGCCAACACTCGTTAGGTGAGGAGGAGCCTTTATTGCAGCAGCGGTACAGGACCAGTCCCAGCTCAAAGGGACCTGAAAGGGTGTCACTTTTAATGACAAAGTCAAAGGTTTTGGTGTCTCTGGGGGGATCCTGCCGGTGGGTTCTTACTGCTGAGCAAAAAGAACTGTTAGACCTGGCAGTGTGAGTGAGGAAGGGGCTGTTCTCCCATCAGCTAGGGCTTCGTTTTAGGAGCTGAGAGAGGTTTCCCTTCATTTTGTGTGGTCTGAGCTCCAGGCTCCTCACAGAACCACAGAACGTGAGGGGTTGGAAGGGACCTCGAAAGATCAGCCAGTCCCGTCCCCCTGCCACAGCAGGATCCCCCAGATCCAGTCACACAGGAACAGCCCAGGAGGGTTTGAAATGTCTCCACAGAAGGAGACTCCACAACCCCCCGGGCAGCCCCTGCCAGGGCTCTGCCACCCTCACTGGGAACAAGGTCCTTCTCACACTGATGGGGAACCTCCTCTGCTCCAGCTCACACCCACTGCCCCTTGTCCTGTCACTGGGTGCCCCTGAGCAGAGCCTGGCTCCATCCTCTCCTCCCTTCATCTCACCCAGCCTCGGGTCACAAACCCTGGGGACACGGAATGAGGGTCTGGGGTGCAGGGTGCAGAGCAGCCCCCTCTCCTCTCCCCTCCCCTCTGGAGCTCCTCTCTAGTGGCTGTTCTGCCACCTGTAAGCACTAACCAGCCTCTGCCCCGCGGGGCTCCAGCTCCGCCGCTTCATCAGGAGGTACCCAGCCAGGCCCAGGAACGCCAGCAGGAGTCCGGAGGTGACCAGGGCGATCAGGGTCTTCTGAGAGAAGTCCTGGTGGTTCCTCACGCTGCCCCGTTTCAGGGATTTTATTCCAAACTGGGAAAGAAACCAAAAGCCCCCCCCGGCGCGAGGCGAGAGTCCGGCAAACAGGAAGGGCCAGCATCTGCTGAGCAGAACAATGCTGCTCCTCAGCGCTTCCCCTCAGCAGAGCCGGCTGTGCTGGCCAACACCCCCAGCTCTGCCCTCGCCCTGCGAGCTCCCACGTCCTCAGGGGCCCATCGCTGTCCCCCCGGAGCGGTGTCACCTTGGAGCAGAGGGCTCAGGGTGGAGGGGGATGCACCTGCACTTGGAGCGAAGCCGTCTCGTGCGTCAGCACTCGACAGGCACCTCCAAGGCTCCTGCAGTCTGCTCCAGCCTCAGCCAACCACCCAGAAGTGTCCTCTCTCCAACCACCCAGCTTTTCCCATCTCTTCAAAGGGTTTTACCTTCTCCCAGTGAGACTCCTGGATCACATCTG
Organism: Rhinopomastus cyanomelas; assembly: GCA_013400115.1. Lineage (NCBI taxonomy): Eukaryota > Metazoa > Chordata > Aves > Bucerotiformes > Rhinopomastidae > Rhinopomastus > Rhinopomastus cyanomelas. The sequence goes on from VXBP01004900.1 coordinate 10,201, forward strand.
TCGCAGGATCTGCCAGGATTAAAGCAGGAGGGGCTGGTTACGTCAGCGCCGATGAGCTTGGCCACTGCTCGACGCAGAGCAGCCAGAGACAGAGGATCATTCAGGCTGGAAAAGGTCTTCAAGATCATCCAGTCCAACCCTGAACCCAGCTGTCCCAACCCACCGCTGAACCTGAGCTCCAGGTCTCCCCAGCTGTGAAGCCCACGCAGGGCTGGTGACTCGCTCTGGGTGACCCTGCTGTGGCAGGGGGATTGGACCAGATGATCTTTCGAGGTCCCTTCCAGTCCCTGATGATTCAACCCCCTCTCTGAGCAGCCTGTTCCAAGGGCTGAGGACCCTTTCTAGGAAGAAGTTTCTGGTGTAGCAAGACCCCAGGGAGAAGAAGGAGCAGTAGATGTGTAAAAGTCTCCTCCCAGGCTGTAACTAAGGGGTTGTGTCCCATCACCTCTCCTACAGGCTGTAAACAAGGGGTTGTGTCCCACCACCTCTCCTACAGGCTGTAAACAAGGGGTTGTGTCCCACCACCTCTCCCACAGGCTGTAACTAAGGGGTTGTGTCCCATCACCTCTCCTACAGGCTGTAACCAAGGGGTTGTGTCCCACCACCTCTCCTACAGGCTGTAACCAAGGGGTTGTGTCCCATCACCTCTCCTACAGGCTGTAACCAAGGGCTTGTGTCCCATCACCCTCTCCCACCACCCTCATCCAGCAGCACCAAGAGCAGCCCAAGGAATTAACTCAACTGACTTCGGTCACCGACGAGGATGAGGAGCAGACAGTCACGATCCACCTCCGACTGAGCCAGTTTGATCTGGCAGGGGCTGGGAATGCTGTGGGTCCTCTCTTCACACACTGCACTCCATAGGGCCGACCCCTTCTTCTCTAGAAAGTGTTTCTGCAGAATGGGGTGGATCAGAAGTGGGAGAGTTAGCAGATCAGGAGAGGTTCTTCTCCCTCTCTACTCTGCTCTGCTGAGACCACAGCTGGAATCTTGTGTCCAGTTGTGGGTCCCTCAGCTCCAGGAGGACACAGAGCTGCTGGAGAGAGCCCAGGGCAGAGCCACAGGGATGATGGAGGGAGGGGAGCATCTCCCTGCTGAGGAGAGGCTGAGGGAGCTGGGGCTCTGGAGCTGGGAAAAAGGAGCCTGAGGGGTGACCCCATGGATGTTGATCAAGATGTGAAGGGTGGGTGTGAGGAGGATGGAGCCAGGCTCTGCTCAGGGGCACCCAGTGACAGGACAAGGGGCAGCGGGTGTGAGCTGGAGCAGAGGAGGTTCCCCATCAGTGCGAGAACGACCTTGTTCCCAGGGAGGGTGGCAGAGCCCTGGCAGGGGCTGCCCAGGGGGGTTGTGGAGTCTCCTTCCCTCCTGGACTGACTGGATCCAGGGGATCCTGCTGTGGCAGGGGGATGGGACTGGGTGGCCTTTGGAGGTCCCTTCCCATCCCTGATGTCCTGTGACTCTGTGGTTCTGGTGCTCAGCGGCACTGCGTGGGGGCAGGTCTCCTCAGCCACCCTTGCAAGCAGAGCCCAACCAAGGCTAAATTTAGGGGCTGGATGCGGCAGCTCCCTCCAGGTCCTGCCCCCAAAGAGGCTCCTGAAGAGCCCCATTGTTTGGGAGTCCCAGGCACAGGGCTGGGAAAGGGGGGAAATAACAGCCGAGCCCTGAGCCTTCCTGTTTGGGAAGCGCCCGCGATGTCCTTCATCGGCTGCTGATCAAAGGCCGGGCAAAGAAAGGGGCTGATTTCCCACAGTTTCGAGCGGAGCTGCCTCTTGGCTGGAAGAGGAACAGGAGCTGCAGCCTGTCCCTTCCGCCAGCCAGCTTCTGTATCAGACAGGGCTTTCTCCTGGGGGCTATCTTCAGCCACAGCCAGGCTTGGAGACAGAGAATGGGGTTGCTAAAGGAGGTCATCAGCTTCCCTCAGGTCCTCCCTGTGGGGGACAAGGTCTCAGCGGTGGCTGTGCCCATCACGTTGGGACAGAGGCTGGATCTACCAGCATGAGGAGGAGAATCACAGAAGGTCAGGGACCTCAAAAGATCATCCAGTCCAATCTCTACCAACATGAGGAGGAGAATCACAGAAGGTCAGGGACTGGAAGGGATCTTCAAAGATCACCCAGTCCAATCCACCTGACACAGCAGGATCCCCTACATCCAGTCACAGAGGAACAGTCCAGGTGGGTTTGAAACATCTCCAGAGAAAGAGACTCCACAACCCCCCTGGGCAGCCCCTGCCAGGGCTCTGCCACCCCCACTGGGAACAAGGTCCTTCTCAGACTGGGGATCACCTCAGCCTTGTGCTGGGATCCCTTCGTGCCCAGAAGCACAGAGCCTTGTCCACGGGATAAAAACAAACAGAATCACTTCCAGCTGTCTCTATAGCTCCTGGCTCGGGGTGTGAGAGGCCAAGATGGAAAACAAGAGACCCGAGTGTGTGTTTTCCTCTCTCTGCTGTGGAAAGAACTCACTGGAGTGTCAGAGTTTCCCCTCGCAATTAGCGCTGCTGGGTGCCAGCTCGTGGCTCACTGGCCTTGGGAAGGGCCAGCAGGAAGGCGAATCCTGGCACGGTGGTGCCTCCTCTCTGCTCCCCCCACAGACCCTCTTATCTGCTGCTGCTCAGGTCCTGTCTGGGCTGGATCCCCTGCTGTGGTGGGGGGGGGTTGGACTGGATGATCCTACGAGGTCCCTTCCAACCCCCAGTGTCACAGCGGGAGGTTGGAGAGGGGCTCCCAGAAGAGCAGAGAATCACAGAATCTCTTGGGTTGGAGGAGACCTTTGAGAGACCAAGCTCTGACCCAGCACTGCCAGGTCACCCCCATGATCACACATGGGCCTCTAAGAGAGCGGGAGAAGGGCTTCCTGCTAGAGTGTGTAGTGATGGGATGAAGGGAAACGGCTTGAAGCTAGAAGAGAGGGGAGATGGAGACGAGACCTCAGGCAGAAATCCCTCCCTGGGAGGGGGCTGAGGCTCTGGAACAGGCTGCCCAGGGAGGTTGTGGCTGCTCCATCATCCCTGGCAGCGTCCAAGGGCAGGTTGGATGGGGCTGTGGGCACCCTGCTCTGGTGAGAAGTGTCACTGCCCCTGGCAGGGGGTTGGCACTGGGTGGGCTCCGAGGTCCCTTCCAACCCAACCCAACCCAGTCTCTGATTCTGTGTCCCTCAGCTCTACAGTTTGACTTGTTTCACACGGAGGGAGGGTTTACAAGTAGGTGCAGTCACCTACCACTCTATAGGAATCTCTGGATGCTCTCTCCACACCCCTTTGTGCAGGTACCTAAAACACCCATGAAGTGCCCAGGCAACCTCCTGCCCTCCATGGCAGGTTGCACCCACAGAGTGAGGGGATTGCTGCCTCCCACCCACGACAGCAGCTCAGCCAGACCCTCCTCTGCTGTGGAAAAGGCTTCATTTTGGGTGCCTGAGGCCAGGGGTGGCCACAGAGAGCATGGGATTCCCTGAGGAGCTGGGGCTGATGGAGACACTGACCAGCCAGCCCTGCTCCTTTGGATGCCCGGGCTGCTGTCCTAGGGCAGCTGGGGAAAGGGAAAAAGGAGCTTCCTGCTCCCAGATGGGAAGAGGAAGAAAAGGAACAAAGACAATTTCCTGTTAAATGTGGTGGGAGAGGCTTGAGAAGCTGGACCGACACCAAAAGGAGGGTTTATGCCACCAGGAGGCTGCATATCCCCTGGGACTGCTGTGAGCACCACTTTGGAATCCCCCTGGGAGTGCCAGGATCATGCCTCTGGATCTCCTTGGGACTGCAGGGATCATCCTTTTGGGAACTCCCTGAGGCTGCTATGATCATCCCTTTAGGATCCTCTTGGGACTGCAGGGATCATCACTTTGGGATCCTTCTGGGACTGCCGTGAGCATCCCTTTAGAGTCCTGCTGGGATCACCCCTTCGGGATCCCTGTGATACTGCCAGCATCATCATCCCTTTGGGATCCCCATCAGACTGCTCTGACCATCCCTCTGGGATCCCTGTGGGACTGCCAGCATCATCCCTTTGGGATCCCCATCAGACTGCTCTGACCATCCCTCTGGGACTGCCAGCATCATCCCTTTGGGATCCCCATCAGACTGCTCTGACCATCCCTCTGGGATCCCTGTGGGACTGCCAGCATCATCCCTTTGGGATCCCCATCAGACAGCTCTGACCACCCCTCTGGGATCTCTGTGTGACTGCCAGAATCATCATCCCTTTGGGATCCCCATCAGACTGCTCTGACCACCCCTCTGGGATCCCTGTGGGACTGCCAGCATCATCATCCCTTTGGGATCCCCATCAGACTGCTCTGACCATCCCTCTGGGATCCCTGTGGGACTGCCAGCATCACCCCTTTGGGGACCCCCTGGGACCATCTCCACCTGCGTCAGTTCAGCACAGCTCAGATGCTCTGCCTGAGGGATAACGGTGTGAGGTCCCCACCCCAAACCAACCCCCCGGCACGGTGGGTGACCCCACCACTAGGAGCCTGAGCGCACTGCAGGAACCTGCCCGTGGCTGTTTGCCTGCAGCCCCCCTCCTCCTGCCTGCCCCCCGACCCGTGGAGACTCACGCAGGTGCTGGACTCGTTGAGCTGCAGGCAGACGGCTCCGGTGTCGCTCACGTCCCTGATGTTGTGGCACGTGATGGGCTGCAGGGGAAACCACACAGCAGCAGGGCCATCAGGGTGGGCTGTGAGACCAGTCCAGCCTCCTGGTAGCCTCCCACAGCCCCATCCTCACCTTGGGGCTGTCCCTGGCTCTGAGGGGTGGGGTGGTGCCAGCTGAGACAGAAGGGTGCCCTGAGGTGCCAGAAGAGGCCGTTGACGCCAGGGTAGACGCCGTGGTTTCTGCCATCGTCCTGGGTCGCGTCGCTGGGCTGTCACTCGTGGGGACCCCGTGGCTCGTGAGGACCAGGGGGGTGCTCGATAGCTCTGGGGGAGCTCGGCTGGGCTGGGTGCTCGGCCACTCGCTGCTGGGCCCCGAGGAGACGGTGCTGCCTGGCAGGGACCCGGCTACGTCTTCGGCTTCAAAAAGAAGCAGCGGGAAGAGGAGAGAAGGGACAAGCTTGAGCCCTCGGGTAGCCCTGCGGTGGCATCGCAGTGGCCGCAGGACAGCACGGACTTGCTGCAGCCCACGGGGCCAGCACGTGCCACCGGCTGCGAGACAGACCCCATTAGCTTTGCTTCACTTGGCTAATTGCTGACAGGCGCCTCCCAATCCCTTCACAAAGGGCTCCTTCCCTGGGCACGGGCTGCGCCGCAGCCAGGATGCCAGTGCCCCACCTCCCTGGCATCACCCCCATCCTCGGGTCTTCAGGGGCTCTCTGTGCCAGGGTCTCCCCTGAGTTCTGGGTGCAAAAGGCTGGTGGAGCCCCTAGAGGGGCCATTCGCTGAGCAAAGCCACAGGGAGGGTGAGACTGAGGGTTCATCTGGGTCCCCCATCCCCTCTTGGCTGCTTTGGAAAGGATGGGGCTCAGCCACCCATCCTGGAGACAGGGCGGGGGGTCACCTTGCCCTAGATGAGATGGTTTGTGCTGGGTTAAAGCTTCAGACCGACCCATGGGGCTCTTTTGTGGGAGCCCAGCCCACGCACCGGCAGTGCCACCCATCAGGACAAGCCCAGGCACTTCATGAACCCCGGTGCTGATGCAAAGGGGGGAGCGATTACCGGGCGTCTCTGACGTCTGCTCAGCGCTGCCGGGGGTTCCAGAGGCGTCCAGGCTGCTGGAGCTCCTCAGCCCGTCCGTCACTGCTGGCAGCGTTGAGGTGTCGGTGGGGGTCCCCAAAGCATTGCCTGAGGGCAGAGGAAGGTGTTAGGGGCTGCTCATCTCATCCCACCCCTCTCACCCCGTGCTATCCCACACCAGCCCATCCCCAAGAGTCACCATGGGCAGGGCAGGAATGGGTTTGCTGGTTTCATAAACCCCGTTTCCTCTCTCCCCATAGCAGCAGCTCGAGGGCCCCTCAGCTCCAGAAGGACACGGAGCTGCTGNGTAGCAGCAGGTTGCTCCTGGGAAGAAGCAGCTCGAGGGCCCCTCAGCTCCACAAGGACACGGAGCTGCTGGAGAGAGCCCAGCGCAGAGCCACAGGGATAATGGAGGNTCCCCATAGAGCAGAGGTAAGTCCCAGGCTGCTGCAGCCCAGCCAGAGGCTCCAGAGCTTGGATCTCAGGGCTCAGCTCAGAACACAAAGCCAGGTTTCAGAGTAGTTTGGGTTGCTAATCCTTGGAGGGAAGACTTGGGTCTTGGAAGGAAGACTCAAGCTTTGGAAGGGGCTCAGGCTGGATGAGTTGGATCTGCCGTTGCAGGCACGAGCTCAAAGTAAACAGCAACATTCCCACTGGCTCGGGACCAGCTCTGACTCAGGAGCTGAAACATCTTTGGAGGTGAAACAGTGTGTTTGGAGAACTGATGGCTGCTCTGCCCTCAAGTTTATCTATTGCTTCCTCGTACGTTACAGCGACCACACGTCGAAGCTTTCCCCTTCTGGAACCAGCCCCACGGGCCAGTGGGAATGTGTTTTCTTCCTGTTTTTAACCTTTTCTGTCCTCAAGAGCTGTTTCTGCTCCTGACAAGCAGCTCAGCCTCTGCTCCAGGGCTGTTGCTGTTCAAGATCCTTATCAGACACTACAGGGAAGAGAAACATCTCACCAAGAATGTTGTTTCAGTTGTACTCAGAGCCTCAGCTCCAAGAGAAGTGACTTCATCCTTCCGACCACCCCTGGGAGCTGGAGCAGCACTGGCAGGTCCTGGTCAGCAGCAGGGAGCCAGAGCAGCTGCTGCCAGTTCAGCTGACTGATGCCTCGTGGCTGCAGGGTGGCAGCTCTTTGCTGGGGCAGGTCCAGAGGACCTGGACAGCTCGTGAAGAGCAACAGCTGAGGTCACTGGCTTTTGTTTTGGCAACTGGGTGGCAGCAGGCAGAGCTGCTCCTGCAGCTGGTAGAGGGCTGGACTGGAGGTTGCTGAGGTGGGAGAACACCTCAGCTTGGTCCTACTGGGCTGCCCACACTGGTGCATCTCATCCCCTTCCATCCCATTCCTCTCATCCCATCCACCCGATTCCATCCTTCTCAGCCCATCCTATTCCTTTCATCCCATCCACTCCACCCTACCTCTGTCATTCCATTCCATCCCTCTCATCCAGTTCCATCCCTCTCACCCCATGATATCCTGCTCATCCCATCCCACCCCCAGCTGCAGGAGCATGGAGGAGCCTGGGGCCCTGCTGAGGGTCCGGTGCAGGTGCCTGGAGCTGGGATTTAGGTTCTGGCACTGCTGTTATTTAAGGGAGGGGTTTCTTCTCTCCAAGCCAAGCCAGTTCCAGCTGCTTGAATCACTGAAGGACTTCTGACGAAGCTGAACAAATGAAAAGCAGGAGGCAGGACTGTGTGCCCAGAACAATGACTAACCCAGCGCTCAATCCACTCTCTGCCCACAGCTCTGCGTCCGCAGGAAGCCTTACATCCCTGGGACAATGCAGCACCTGGGCTTGACCTCCCCAAGTGTCACCAAGCAGCCACCTGAGCACCTTCCAGCTATTCCAGATGTTTGCAGAGCACCAGAGCAATTCCTCATCAAAGGCTTTTCACCAGCAAACACCCCAAAGCAAAGCCTGCTCAGTGGCCTTTGCAAGAATCACAGAACCATTAGGGACTGGAAGGGACCTCACAAGATCATCCAGTCCAATCCCCCTGGCCAGAGCAGGATCACCCAGACCTAGTCACATAGGTACACGTCCAGGCAGCCTGTTCCAGTGCTCTGTCACATAAAGTTCCTTTTCCTTCCCTTCACTGCAGAGAATGTTATAAGAAGCCTATTGGGGTTGGTTAGCAGATGGAGAGAGGTTCTCCTCCCACTCTGCTCTGTCCTGCTGAGACCACAGCTGGAATCTCGTGGCCAGTTGTAGACCCCTCAGTTCCAGAAGGAGACAGAGCTGCTGGAGAGAGCCCAGGGCAGAGACACAGGGATGATGGAGGGAGGGGAGCATCTCCGTGATGGGGAAAGGCTGAGGGAGCTGGGAAAAAGGAGCCTGAGGGGTGACCCCATGGGTGTTGATCAATATGGGAAGGGTGGGTGTGAGGAGGATGGAGCCAGGCTCTGCTCAGGGGCACCCAGTGACAGGACAGGGGGCAGCGGGTGTGAGCTGGAGCAGAGCAGGTTCCCCATCAGTGTGAGAAGGACCTTGTTCCCAGGGAGGGTGGCAGAGCCCTGGCAGGGGCTGCCCAGGGGGTTGTGGAGTCTCCTTCTCTGGAAGGATGCCCCTCAGCTCAAATAAAAGCTAAAAACCCCAACAAAAACTTGAAGCAGCTGCCTTGGCCCAGCACTCAGCCCTGAGTTCTGCATGAGGACAAAGCTCTGTGATGGCAAAGGCTCAGGAAGTGGGAGGAAAATGCCCCTTAACTGTGTCCATCTGGTTCAGATTAACACCAGGGTCTGTTCCCTGCACACCCACCCCGGGAAGGCACTGGGCTACCCGGGCAGGATTCCCACCTCCTCTCAAATGCCCCAGGGAACCTGCAGCTGGCTGGGTTCTCTGACACACAAACCTCACACCAGGAGGTTCTCAAACTCTTCTGTGTGTTCAGCAAAGTCTTCTTCCCAAGCTCAGCCAGTGCTCCAGGTCCCACTGGTCCCAACGTGTGGAGAAGAGGCGGGTGAGGAGCCGGCCACCGAGCTCAGATGCTGCAGCCAGCCCCATCAGCTCCTGGAGGGCTCCAGCTGCATTACTCATCCCTCCCCAGTTTCACTGCTCTCGGCCATGTGGCAGGAATTCAAGCGGGTGGAGCCCTCTTCCCTCTGGAAATATCTGATAAAAAAACCCCCTTCCCTCCCCCTTTTCCTTCTCCCAGACAGGATATGGGTGTGGGGCCACAGTCACGCAGGGCAGGGGGAGCCCCATGAGCCCCCAGCTGCTGCACCAGGGATTTCCTTGGGCTTGGGGGGGCCCTCTCCAGCCACTTGGGAATCCAGCACCTTCCTGGGGAAGGAGATTCCTCCTGATGTGCAGATCCCTAAAGGATGCTGAAGTTTTGAGGCTCCTTTTCCCTTAACTACTTCTTAACCCTTTTTTCTAGGTCTTGCTGAAGAAGAGAGGAGAGAAAGGGTGGTCCAGAAGGACAAGAGAAAGATGATTGGAAGCAAAATCAGAGCTGAATTAAAAGATAAAGGTGAAAGAATTTGGGTAAAAAATAGATGTTTGCATTAGGCACCAACAGGTTTGTTCTCTCTTGTCCCTGTGCTCTCTGCCACAAGCCCAGGACACCTCTGTCCACCTCACAGAACCATTCAGCTTAGAAAAGACCCCTGGGGTCACCAAGTTCAACCATCAAGGCTACAAGTTCACCCCTAGACCAGATTCCCCAACGCTACATCGTCTACCAACACCCAGCTTTGCCACCACAAACCACTCAGAGCATCCTGCTGCTGCCCAGGCTGAGACCCCAGAGCATCACCCTGGCTCTGCAGAGCAGGGAGAGCCACAACCCTCCCCAGAAACCACCCCCCAGTGAGTGCTGCTACAGCTGGGTGACCTCCATCCTCTGGAAACACTGAAGAGCAGTAAGAGGACAACGTTTCTCAGAGTTAAATCCCCATCACCCAGTAGTTTGTCTTTACAGCTCAAATCTCGAGGCCACTTGTTGCTCTGTGCCACAAGGAACTCTGGTTTCTTGGGTTTTTCACTGCTGCTCTTCAGCCCAACCAAACAGTCTGGGATTTTATTTCCTTTAAGTAAATTAGGGGGTTTTTTATTCCCTCACATAAAATGGGGGATTTCTTAATCTCTCTTAAAAAATTGTGATTTTTTTAATCCTCCCTATAAAATCAGGTTTTTTATTCTCTCATAAAATTGGGGTTTTCACTGAATTGTTTGGGTTAGAGGAGACCCCCGGGATCATTGAGTCCAACCATCAACCCCACTCTACAAGGTCACCCCTAAACCAGACCCCCCACACCACATCTAAACGGCTTCTAAACTCATCCAAGCATGGGGCCTCAGCCACCACCCTGGGCAGCCCATCCCAGTCCCTGACCACTCTCTCCATCAAGAATCTCCTCTCCCTGATGGTCAGTCTGACCCTCCCCTGGTGGAGCTGGAAGCCCTTCCCTCTGCTTCTGTCACTGATGACCTGTGAGAAGAGCCCAGCACCAGCATCTCTGCAGGGTCCTTTCAGATAGTTGTAGAGAGCGATGAGGTCTCCCCTCAGCCTCCTCTTCCTCAGCCTAACCAGCCCCAGCTCTCTTCAGCTCTCCTCGTCAGACTGATTCTCCTTCCCCAGCTCTGTTGCCCTCCTCTGCACTGGCTCCAGCCCCTCGTTGTCTCCCTTGGACTGAGGTGCCCCAAACTGGACCCAGTTCTCAAGGTGCAGCCTCCCCAGTGCTGAGTCCAGGGGGGAGATTTTTTTAATCTCTTTTATAAGAGGGAGGAATAAACAGGGAGAGTTATTTTAGTCTCTCTGACAAAATTGGCTGATTTTAAAGTCTATCTTATAAAATCAGGGTTTTTTTTTAATCTCAGATAAAACTTGGGTGTTTCTTTCCCCTCCTATAAAAGTTCCCACAGACTGGCAGATCCTGCTCTGGCAGGGGGATTGGACCAGATGATCCTTCGAGGTCCCTTCCAGTCCCTAAGGATTCTATGATAATTCCCCCTGGCAGCAAAGGAGGCAGCGCAGGGGCATCGCGGGAGAGAGGAGCCAAACGCAGCCAGTCCTCTCCCTGGCTCTGATCACCCAGCTACGTGTGAGCGAGGAAAAACCGCGTCTCGGGAGGCACCCGCGGGGTCCTGGCTCCTGTCCCGGCTGCTCCAGCCCCCTTTTATTGCTTTATGGCTGTGGGCTTGGGACGGAAGAGCTGGCAGTTCCCTACGACACAGCCCTTTAAAGAGAACTACCCCGAGCAAACGCTCTGCGTGCTGAGGTTGCGGTGTTTCCGCCTGGTTTGCGGGGAGCGCTCGGGTCCCGGCACAACCCGGGCTCGTTCGCGCCGGCGCGGGCTGAGAAACAGCCCCGCAACCCCTCGCGGCAGCGCTGCGGGGAGCGCCCCGTCCCGGCGCCCTTCCCTTCCGAACCCGCAGGGCTGCCCTGCTGAAGTGACACGCAGGATGCTCCTCGCACCGACAGGCAGCCTCACCCACTCCAGGTTGCCCATTGCACTATTTAGTCGCCCCTTGCACTAACAAGTGGCACCACACACGAAGTTACCCCTTACACTAAGTAGCCCCATGCACTACAAGTTGCCTATTGTACTATTAAGTTGCCCTTTGCACTAACAAGTAGCCCCACACACGAAGTGACCCCTTACACTAAGTAGCCCCATGCACTACAAGTTGCCTATTGTACTATTAAGTTGCCCTTTGCACTAACAAGTAGCACCACACACTAAATTGCCTCATGCACTATCAAGTTGCCCCTTGCACTAACAAGCAGCCTCATGCACAAGTTGCCCACTATACTACTACCTTGCCCCTTGCACTAAGTAGCCCCACGCACTACAAGCTGTCCATTGTACTAGTAAGTTGCCCCTTGCACTAACAAGTAGCCCCATGCACTACAAGTTGTCCATTGTACTA
>VXBP01004901.1:1334-49244 GCA_013400115.1 Rhinopomastus cyanomelas
TGACGCAGTTTCTAGGTTTGTGTGCACCAACTTGCTGGTTTTTATTTGTTTTATTTATTTTGTTTCCTTTTTTCTTTGTCTGTATACAGTTAGGTTAATAAACTTTTATCCAGTATCCTAAGCCATTCATTGTCTGGCAAATTTGTCCGAAATGTCATCGAGACCTTACTTGCTAAAATTAGTGGAGAATCCCCAACCCGCTACAAGGGGGAATGGAGTAAAGCTGGCGATGGGTAGATTTGGACTGGATGTGAGGAGTAAGTTCTTCATTGTCAGAGTGGTGAGAGCCTGGAATGGGTTGCCCAGGGAAGTGGTTGGAGTCCCATCCCTGGAGGTGTTTAAGGCCAGGCTGGATGAGGCTCTGTCCAGCCTGGTCTCAGGTGGGGTGTCCCTCCCTGTGCTGGCGGCCTTGGAATTGGATGATAGTTCCTTCCAACCCTGGGTGATTCTGATTCCATGGCTTCTCCAGTGAGGTGATCCTGCTGTGGCAGGGGGATTGGACTAGATGATCTTTTGGGGTCCCTTCCAATCCCTGATGTTTCTGTGATTCTATGATGTTTATATGGAACCTGTTGTGTTCCAGCTTACACCCATTGCCCCTTGTCCTATCACTAGATGACATTGAGAAGAGCCTGGCTCCATCCTCCTGACACCCACCCTTCAAATATTTATAGACATTAATGAGGTCACCACTCAGTCTCCTCTTCTCCAAGCTAAAGAGGCCCAGCTCCCTCAGCCTCTCCTCATATGCAATCCTGCACAGGGATTTATTTCTGCAGATTACTAGTGTTTTTCAAGAACGAGCAAGATCAGTGGGATACTAAAAAGAAAGTACTGGAGCAAATATACAAGTTTTTGCTCAAAACATGTTGGCTAAGAAAGGACACAGTAGGGAATAACTCCCTTAATGATATTTAGGTGGTTGCAACAGTTGACTCATACGCAAATAATTTCATGAAGGGAGCACATGGGATTCCTTCTCCTCTGCAGCGGGCACACTGGCATCAGTTTTTGTACTTTCTACACCACTGCATTTCAAACAAGAGCACTTGAGATCACTGCTGTCAACGATGCATTGAAAAAAAAGGGTGAAGAAAGCAAAAAAGAAAACCTGTATAATTTTCCATTATGGTGACACCAATGTGGTATCAATAATACGTATCATCCATCTTGCAGCAGCATATTCCTGTGATTAGCAGATATGCAAATGGCTGATGACCTTTTTTTTCAACACATACTATGTTGCCAGCAGTATGGTTTTAATTCAGTGTTTCAGCAAGACTTCGGCTTGATATCACATGTGCTGAAGACAACATAGTAAACCTTGGTGAATCTAGAGGAATGATTCATAGCTGGAGATGTAGTTAGAAGAAACCCTTGTAATTGTGGTCTTGTTAATGCCCATTAAGAAACATCTCTCGGGACTAGTTGGGAAGTCACTCTCTTGGGACTAGCTGGGAAACTTGGTAGGGAGCACTGCTACATTTACCTAAGACATGTCAACCCAATGTACCATGGTCAGTGTAGTGAGTATGGTCTATGGGAAGGGGTGGATTGGTCCACATCAGTTGAGTAGTTACATAAAGACTTGTATTTCAAATAAGTCACTGGAGATTCTTAATTTATGGGATCACTAGGGAAACAAAAAAGACACCCACAACATAGGTATCATAATATTTTTCATGATAACAGAATATAAGCCGAGAAGTTTCTCAAAAAAGTAGGATTTTTTTTCTTGGTTGCAGATCACATTAAAATTTAGTCCTTATAAAATGAACGCCATGTTTTGGTGACACTGTTAAGAATGTCATTCTTCAACAGTAACTTGTGGCTGTGATGCAGTAAACAAAAATGTTGTTTTGTTACTACTAACATTTGGTCTTAAACCTTGTCACAGTTGCATGAAAACCTGAATTCTAAAATTCAGCCATCCCATCACCTTTCTTGAGATTCTGCAGTTTTAGGTAAATTTATCACTACTCAGAGAGCACTGGTAACAGAAAAAGTGGCAAACAGATTATTCAGTGGAAAGGGTTTGGGTGCTCTTCTGGTGAGTGACTTCCATGTGAGTACCCTTTTGAAGGACACTGAATGGAGCAGACAGCTTATGACATGAGAAAGTAAAATGTGAATGGGATGACATATGAGTGATGAAACTTGGGGAAAAAAAAACAGGTGGAAATAACTGAGGGGGAGCAAAAGTTCACCTCCCCTACGAAGCATCCCCACGCAGAGTGAAGGCTTCCTGTGAAATTGCCTCTTTGGGGGTGTAGCTTGCCATCTGCCTCGGAAGTGATGGATTTTTAGGAGAAATTAAAGGTGAGAAATGTCACTCAGAGCCACACTGCTTGTGACTACACTGCACACCACCTCGTGGGCATAGCTCTGGGAAATCAAACTCGTGCTGCTCTGCTGGCACAGTGTGCGTATGGTTAGAAGCTCCTGTTTCACCCCAGTAGGATAGTGCATGAGTGCGTAGGCATAGAAGATTAGCACCAAGAAATTCAGAATCACTTTGCTAAACGTGTCTTGCTTCTGGCGTGGGCACATTCCACAGACACAAACCACTTACTGTAAGGGAGGACTGATACTTTCTTACTTTAGAAGTTTAGGTCCCTCTATGCTGATAAGCAATGGGTGAGACCTGGCTGCATGGTCTGACAAAACCAAACCATCCCATTAATCTCTTCTGCAGTTATGTGACGTGTTACACTGTGCGGCCAGCATGGGCACCAACTGGGCAGAAAGACCAGGGGAGAGGAGTCTTTGGTAACTAAATCACATGGATTGCTCTGGCTTGTTTTCTGTGTTGCCTCGCATGCAGTCCAACAATGAGATGTTTGTAAGTCCCAAGCCCTAGCTCAGACCATCGCATTTCTTTCTTTTCCAATGGCAAGAAAAGTAGCCATGATTTCTTAAGAATTTCTTTTAAGGTTTGGTTCTGTTAAGGCTTGTTAAAATTAGGTTAGTGGTTGACCTTGATGATCTTGAAAGTCTTTTCCAACCTAAGCATTTTTATGATTTTTAGCACTTCTCAGGTCTAACCAGATGTGGAGAATGCAAGAACAACCTTTAAATGTCTATTTCTAGCTGTGCTGATTCTAGAAACAGGAGAATAGGGGGAATGTGGATAAAGTACTGCATAAAATACAAGAGTGTACAGCAAAAAAATGTTGAAATTCATGTCCAGTCTGAGGTCTGGGCAGAGACTTGGCAACAGCTCTCCCTTTTCTAAATGGCTCCATACCTCGTTGTGGGTGATTTTTTTCCCCTCTTTTCTGTTTTTTGTATCAAAGTGACAGTTTTGAATTAATCAACTCTTTTGTTGAAAAAAAAAAGTTTAATGCAGGGTTCAGTTTCTGTTAGCAAATACTTGCAGAGCCAAGGCCGTGTTTCCTGTGGTTTTCAGGTTGCCTGTAGTGTGCTCTGTTGGCATGATCCAGATGCATGGGGAGGAGAAACAGGGAAGCCGCCTGTCCTGCACCAGAGTACGATGCTCCTCCTCTGCCCTTACCTCTTGTGACTAACTTCACAAAAATGTAGATAATTCTCGTCACTGTGTAAGCAGAATTCCTGCTGTTTAAGTGGAGAACCATGAAGCACCAGGATTTGTCCTTCAGTAATGTCTGATGTGTTTTCTGCATTTTATTCGAGTACTTTTTAATTAAAATTTGTCTGAAGTGTGTGAGTTGGTTCTTACCAAGCTGACTCTTGTATGGTGTTAGGTTTCATACACAAGTAGGTCAGCTCACTATTCACTGCACAACTTTGTTTCCAGATCCTGAGATGAGTCTGCAGTGCTGCTGTTACAAGAAGTACTCCTAGCTGTGAACTACTCACCAGTTATTTAAAAGCCGTAGGGATATGTATGCATAGCGCATCATATTTGCAAGTTTACACTGCAAAGTGGAGTATCCTTGGTTTTGGGTTGGTTTCTTTTCGTGTTCGAATCCTTTTTTGACCATATTGAATGTGAAAGACACCAAATTAAATTGCTTTCCCTACATTAGGCAATTTCTGGATATTTTTCATACTTGGTAGATTTAGAAAAAAGTGTATTTAATTTCTTAAAGAAGAATTGTGGATTAGATAGTTAGATTGTTAAGACACTGGAGCACAGAGTTGCAGTTCTGGGTTGTTCTCTGTGACGTGAACAGGGATGTTACTTCGCAGCTTTGCACTGTAACCCTATCAACACTGCTGAAAGACAAATGTTGATAAACCTCTAGAGCAGAATTTCCCACTCTGAATGTCATCAGTTCTGTCAGAAAGTGTGTTCCCAGTGAAATTTTTTTCATGTGTTTCCAGTTTGGGGTCATAAAGTTTGCAATTAAATTAAGAGTTGTTAGGATGGAGCCAGGAGTTCCCTGCGATCTCATTGTACTTGGATGCTAATAGCTGTTAGTAGCTGAGATTTCCATGTTCAGTTGTATGCAGCCAGCACCTCTGTAGCTTTCTACCTGTTTATGTTTGGAAGCAGGTATGATAGAACAGGGCAAGGATCATGGCACACTTGTCCTTTTCTCCCCCAGTTTTTTCTCAGGCTTTTAGTTTGGCTGTTGTCAGGCACACCCGTCAGACTGGGTGGGCATTGTGGCTCGTCCTGTATGGTGGTCATTATGTTTGGTGTTCGGGGTCGCTGAGGCTGTCCTGCCAGTGGCAGTTCAGAATTCTCGTGGGAATTGCGTCTTACTGGTAGTGGTGCCAGAAATCACAGGGGTATTTTGTACAAAAGCCTGTCCAGAAGTTCACATAATGACTCTGTGAACTGTGGAAAAAATGTATCGTACAGCTGAAAGGGCAGGAAACACGGGAAGGCTCTTCCACCTACCGCAGATCTGTTGCAGTGCCTTAGTGCTGCTGTTGGCTTTCTCGTGTTAGGAGCATTCTGCGCTGCTCGCTGCATAAATTTGGTTAAACACTGTGGACAGCGTGTGTTGTGACTGAAGCGTACAGAGCTGCCGCACTGCCTGCCCTCTTCTGAGAGTGGCTCTTTATTGGTTACAGTGATGTTGTCACACATCTGATTTGTACAGCTGAGCACTGGGCACCTGCTTGCATTTTAAAGGCAATAAACAAGCCGCACTTCTAACACCAACTAAACATTCTGAAATGGTAGAATACTTTTCTAATTATTTCGTCTAGCGTGTTGAAAACCTTTTTACTTTCTCTGCAGTCAGCTTCCATGAGATTGAAAGAGAAAGAGAATGGGAAAGCAAGCTTTGGAGCATTCAAAAAGGAAATCAAAGCCAACCACCAATGGCTTTTTGAAAAAGAGTGTTCTGGTTGTTATAAAACTTGTGTATAACCGACAGCTGATATTATCCACTGGTGAGATATTGTTCATACCTCTAATTACCCGAAAATTGCCAGAAAAATCATGCTGGTTGTCAATCCACATGTGCTCAATGCAGTTAGAGAATTTTCAGGATGCCTTATGGAACTTTTGTCATGTCACTGTAACCCTTCACCTCCCACCAGTTCTCCAGACACACTCCCCACTACATTATATCCCCTTTGATGCATGTATCAACACTTCTCATCTCTGATATTTTTCTCCTGAATGTGAACCATACTGTGATGCTTGACTGACAGTGCTTCAACATGAGGTCCTGTGTTCCTTCACATCATCTACCTGCGAGCTCCAGTCTTACCGTGAAAAGAAGCCGCCTTCTAGCCTTGAGGACGTCAGCCTTGCCCATATGGCAAATGCCTGTATAAGCATGTTCTGTGCACATGCTGATCAGAAGCTGTGTGGCTGTTTTCACCTGGCTTGGAGCCCAAGTGAAGACATCCTTGATCAGACACATCAACATGTAGCTTTTGAGTTGCATGGAGTGTTAGCAGGGCAGTTTGGTGTACACCTACGTTATGTCTTATAGACTCATTCATGGCTCTTGTTTGCACTGTACTGACCACAGTGAAGGAGTAGCTTTAACTAACTTCAACTAGCTGCCATAAGTACTGTTACTAGCTTTCTCTTGGTAGATAGGAACTTGTCGAGAGCTGCAGTAAAGTAAATTCTGCTAGAGCTGAGCCCTGTGAGGGCCTGGCAGCCTCTGCTTCTCCTCGGGATTTGCATCAGAAATGGTGTCCTCAGGCTTCTCATCAGGCATGGTGGTGTGGTGTGGTGTGGTATGGCCTTCCAGTATCTGAAGGGGGCCTACAAAAAGGCTGGGGAGGGACTTTCTAGGATGGCGCGTGGTGACAGGACTACAGAGAATGGATCAAAGCTGGAGATGGGTAGATTTAGACTGGATGTGAGGAGGAAGTTCTTCACCGTAAGAGTGGTGAGAGCCTGGAATGGGTTGCCCAGGGAGGTGGTGGAGGGCCCATCCTTGGAGGTGTTTAAGGCCAGGCTGGATGAGGCCCTGGCCAGCCTGATCTAGGGTGGGGTGTCCCTGGCCATGGTAGGGGAGTTGGAACTGAATGATCCTGTGGTCCCTTCTAACCCTGACTGACTGTGTGACTTGGTCTGGGTGATCCTGCTGTGGCAGGAGGATTGGACTAGATGATCTTTTGAGGTCCCTTCCAATCCCTAGTGATTCTATGATTCTATGAGGTGCTATTCTGGCAGATACTAACTGGATTGAAACCAAATACGGGTTTTATCGGAGTTTCAGGTAATGAAAGGCGTATAGTGCATCGGATTTTGCATGGATGTTCACCAGGAGTATTAGAAGTAAAAAAGCAATCCACCACACACGGTACTCAGACACTCACAGCTTCTCTTCTAGTGTTTCTAAGGCTGGAAAAGACCTGTGCATGATTCAGATCAGTACCTTGTCAGTTGTTTATTGTTCAGTAACACAGGCTGTAAATGTTCAGTAGCATTACTAGAAAACACGTAAGATTCCTTTTTTTCTCCTGCCTCAGCTTCCCATCTCAATATGGTTCAGAGGAGAGAGCAGAGATCAGAAAGTGGTGGAACTGCATTTGCAGACATCTGTCTTAGAACAACTTGCACCCACAAATATAGCACAGCAGACCTTCCTACAGGCTTTTGTAGCAAGAGCTCGAACACTGACAGATTTTAGTAGAGAGAAGGTTTCTAGTGTATAGGCCAAATACTTTCCAGGTCGTAACTGACATAGTTTTGGTGATTCCCTTAATTTTTGTGAGACTGTTTGTATTCAGGTCAACAAGAGCTCCATCGGCTTAATTGCTGTGAAATGTGGGGGTTGGTCAGTTAACCCTCCACCAGCACAAACACACCACAGAAAGGCAGACATCCTTCTGCAGCAGCAAAGCTTGGGTTTGCAGCTCTCTGTCTGGGCTCTGCACCAGAACAGCTTGGCTAGCTGCATAGAAGAATGGTGGCAGTGTATGATGGCACAGCAAATATCACTTCATCTTAACATCATTTTGCTTGTGCTTTCACTTTTTTTTCTTACCATGTTTACTGTTCTGCTGGGTCAGATGGAGTTTGGGTCAGAAATGAGCTTGATTTAATACAACTGGATGTTTTGCCTGTTTTTGGTCTGTTCCTTTTGGTGTCCTGTCATTTGAATTGTATGTTTTTGCCTTTATTTATTGAGTTGATGTTTCTGGGTATAATTTTGTGTGCAGTGTTGGTCCTTTTTGCTGGTACAGGTTGCATTTGTTCATCTAAAATGCCTGTCCTGCACCATTTCTAGCATTTTTACATTTTGTCATTTTCTGCTTGAGTTTGGTTGTTGTTTTGACAGTGGTTTGTCATAGAGCTGTGAATAACCTCTTTGCCTTGCCTTTAAGACTTTCGTTACAGTTGTGGAACAAAGTTACTGAAATACTCTTTTCTTCAAACGGGATGACTAGTATAGACAGAAGCGTCAGGGGCTGTGCGCTGCAACCAGGCAGACGATTTGTTCTGGCTTTGTTCGCACTTGGAGTGCAGATTTAGGAAAATATCAATTCTCCCTTCACTGCCATATTCTTTATAGGTCTTTGCTGGAGAGTGGTGGGTTTTGATTTATAAAATGTATAAGTCTTACAGTTAATACTGGAGCCTCCTCACCTAAGGTATGTCTTGTCTGTGGAAAAAGAATATGAGTAACTCCGCAAACACTTCTTCAGCCTGAGCAAATTGGCTTAGACATAGGCACCTGGCTGGCTCAGAGGGTAGAGCATGGGACTCTGAATTCCTGGGGCATGGGTTTGAGTCCCATGTAGGACATCTTGAGACAGTACCATAGGCTTACCCTGCTCCAGCAGTGGGGGCTGGACTTAGATGATCTTTCAAGGTCCCTTCCAACCTCTAACATTCTGTGATTCTGACTTCCTCAGAAGTTTATCTGCCATGAGAAATTCTGGTGTTTTCAGTTTGAATAAGGGTCTGGTCTGCTTTATGCAACTACAGTCCAGTCATTTAAACAACAAATATGAACTCTGAGTTTTCATTTTATGAATTTTAGACTCGTCAGGTTCTTACGAGTGCTGTCACTGAATACAAAGTGAAAACTTAAAGCTTGAAGCTGGTACAGAGCTGTGCAGTGCCGATGCTCTACTGTTTGTGCCTTTGTTTGAGGTGATGATTATAAGACCTGCAAGAGAGAAGCTGAGAGTTCAGAATGAAAGTGAGCCAATGATATGCCATTGCAGCAAATAGGCCAGCAGCTTCCTGCCTGCATTAGGCAGAGTCTGGGGGGAGGTGATCATTCCCTTGGTTCTAGTGAGACACATCTGAAGAATGATGTTCAGTTTGGGTGCACTATTTAGAAGAAAGAAATGTATGTGCTGGAGTGACTCCAGAGAAGAGCCACCAATACGACTGAGGGTTTGGAGGATCTGCCATAAGAGGAGGGGTTAAGACAACTGAGACTCCCTGGAGAAGGGACATGTGATCAATATCTGTAAATATGTGATCGCTACAGAGTAAAGAATACAGAGACAGACTCTTCACAGTATTGTGCAGTGAAATGCAAGAGGCACTGAGAATAACATGAAACAGAAAATTCCATTTAAACTTAGTAAAAAGCATTTTTTTCTCAAGGGATGGTCAAACACTGGCACGGATTACTCAGAGACATTGTGAAGGCTACATCTTTGGAGATACTCAAAACCTAACTAGACACAGTCCTAGACAACCAACTGCAGGTGACTCTGTCCTGAGATGAATTTTGGACCAGATGATCCCCAGAAATGTCCTCCAAACCCAGCTGCCATCCTGTCAAAGGGGTCTTGGGCTCTGCCACTTGCTTTCCGTATTCCTTGGTCCCCACTGTCTTAGCCTGAGGCTCAAATACTCGCAATCTGAAGACTGGATTTTGTAGTGAGCAGTTCTTTAAACACTGGTAGTGTGCTGCCAGTACAATACAGAAAGGGTTGGGAGGGAATTTTAATACAATAGGCACGCTGTCCAAGCCTTAATGAAGAACTAGGCTGATGCAGATTAGTTTTGTGTTGGGACACACACACACAGAGCTTTTTATAATTGATGCCTGTTTCTGCTTTTAGCAAAATGAATTACAGTAAACTATTGTCTCTCTTCAGAGAGATGATGGATTTAAGACTGCTTTGCAGAATATGGATTTATGGGAATAAGTGTGATAAAGTGTGGAAAGTTAAGCTGAGGTCTCATTGTCAGGAAGTTTCTATTACTCTTGGTTGAAGTGTGTTTTAAAGGATTGAATTGTTAGTCATAAAGTTTTGGGGAAACACATTGTCAGCTGAATCAAAATTATAGAGGCAAATCCTCATCATGGTAAAAATGTGAAAATACTTACTGGAGAAAAAGAAGAGTCAAACTTAACACAACATTGAATTACACAATCACAGAATCACAGCACATTAGGGATTGGAAGGGACCTCGAAAGATCATCTAGATCATCTAGTCCAACTCCCCTGCCAGACCAGGATCACCTAGACCAAGTCACACAAGAACCTGGACCTCTCTTGCAAGTTTAATTCCAAGGAGGACTTGGCTTTCCTAGTTGCCCCCCAAAATCTTCTGATTAGAGCCTTATAATAATCCCAAGTGGCCATCCCCTCCTTCTGTGACCTGTACACTTTCTTCTTCCTCTTGAATTTATCCAGCAGCTCCCTGTTTAACCACGCAGGTCTTCTGGCTCCCTTCCTTGACTTCCTACCTGTAGGGATGCTCTGGTCTTAGACGTGAAAGTCAGTCACCCCAGTTTTCAGTATTATTTCAAAATTGAGAACAAAGGCAAAGTGTTTGGAAACCTTAGATCTCCCCAATTTCAATGAAGTGCTAAGTAGATCATTAAAGATTAAGTGTTAAGGACACGAGGAGGGTATATACTCAGGGTTACTCCTCAGAAAGCTGCACTTCATAAGCAATATGGGGGTAGTAATTCCACTGTCTTCTGAACATCATGGAGATTAAAGTCTGTAATCTCTGTAGTTTATACAAGCATTTTCTAATTGTGTAAATACAGTGTAGTATGTGACTAGTATGCGGCTATTAATAATAGCAATACACCACATTGTATTTAAACATTCAGGAGATGTGTATGATTTCCTAACATTGTAGAGAGTATGTTAATGTCCTGTAGTGTATTATTGTTACTATTACTGTTGTAATAGATTTTAACTCACACATGTAAATTAACTTAACATTTAATTTGTATAATAACTAAAAATTATTATTCAGAAGTAGTCTTATGAATAGTAGGAGCCACTGGATAAGGAGGAAAAAAAGGACAGGTCTGTGTGTGCCAGATTCTGCCTTGGATCCATGTAGGTGGTTTAATCAACATAGCCTACACATCTCTGAGACAGGACTTGGACTTATTGGACTGTCTTTTCACTGCCTGTAATGTCTTACCATTGAATCTGACAGTAATTTTTCCTGGAAGTTTATGTTGTTTGGGTTTGAGNCTGGTGGCCTTCTATGAACAGGTCACAACATTAATGGATGAGGGGCGAGCGACTGATGTCATTTCCCTGGACCTCAGCAAAGCCTTTGACACTGTCCCGCACCACATTCTGGTGTCCAAGCTTGTGAAACATGGGTTTGATGGGTGGATCACTAGATGGGTAAAGAACTGGCTTGATGGCCGCACCCAGAGAGTGGTTGTGGATGGATCCATGTCCAAGTGGAGGCCAGTGACAAGTGGTGTCCCTCAGGGATCAGTCCTGGGACCATTCTTGCTCAACATCTTTGTAGGTGACATGGACAAGGACATTGAGTGCACCCTCGGCAAGTTTGCTGACGACACCAAGCTGTGTGGTGCAGCAGACACACTGGAGGGAAGGGATGTCATCCAGAGGGACCTGGACAGGCTGGAGAAGTGGGCAAAGTCTACACAATACGGCTTCCTCCCCACCTGTCTGGAAGATCAACTGGGTTCTTGGCTTCACTCGTTAGAGATTCCGACACCTATCAGATCCCTCTTTTCTCCCTCGAGCTTCACTGGTTAAGGAAACTCCCTGACCACCTTAAAAACGTCAAGAAACAGCAATTGTCTCCTTCTGCAGTCTCTGAGCACCACTTCTAGTTTCACCGCTTTTCAATTTCCCACAGGTTTTCCTCACAGCCGTGTCCCTTCTCGGCGTCACCTGGGAGAGTTTCCAACACCTGTTCGATCCTTCTTTCCTCCCTTGAGCTTCTGTGGTTCAGAAAAGTCCCCAACCAACTTAAAAAACCTCAAGAAATAGCTGGGTTAGGGACCAGCAGCAGCTATCTCCCACACTGGACAGGGAAACTGAGATACTTACAATTGACAGGTATCATGGATCAAAACCAGCCCAAAACATTGCATTCTGGATGTAGGAAGGATTGACGTTGCTAAGCTGTGGTGCTGATCCATGTCAGTCACCCCAGTTTTCAGTATTATTTCAAAATTGAGAACAAAGGCAAAGTGCTTGGAAACCTTAGATCTCCCCAATTTCAATGAAGTGCTAAGTAGATCATTAAAGATTAAGTGTTAAGGACACGAGGAGGGTATATACTCAGGGTTACTCCTCAGAAAGCTGCACTTCATAAGCAATATGGGGGTAGTAATTCCACTGTCTTCTGAACATCATGGAGATTAAAGTCTGTAATCTCTGTAGTTTATACAAGCATTTTCTAATTGTGTAAATACAGTGTAGTATGTGACTAGTATGCGGCTATTAATAATAGCAATACACCACATTGTATTTAAACATTCAGGAGATGTGTATGATTTCCTAACATTGTAGAGAGTATGTTAATGTCCTGTAGTGTATTATTGTTACTATTACTGTTGTAATAGATTTTAACTCACACATGTAAATTAACTTAACATTTAATTTGTATAATAACTAAAAATTATTATTCAGAAGTAGTCTTATGAATAGTAGGAGCCACTGGATAAGGAGGAAAAAAAGGACAGGTCTGTGTGTGCCAGATTCTGCCTTGGATCCATGTAGGTGGTTTAATCAACATAGCCTACACATCTCTGAGACAGGACTTGGACTTATTGGACTGTCTTTTCACTGCCTGTAATGTCTTACCATTGAATCTGACAGTAATTTTTCCTGGAAGTTTATGTTGTTTGGGTTTGAGTCCACTCACCAGTTAAACTTTTATAAAGGTGCAGAGACATTCCCACAAGCAGCCTGACTTGCAGCAATTCCACAGAGCAGGTCATAGAGCTCAAAAGTGGAGCTTTACTGCCATCAGTCAGATGGACTGTGTCTGAAAGGGAGCGCACCTGCTGTGCTCTTACAAGGGCAGGCAAAGAAAAGCACAGGCAGAGCAAAGCAGTGGCCGTCCTGTGTAACTTGTGGTGGTGCGTGCTGTGCCTGCTGGTTTGTTGAGCTCAGTTACAAAACCATGTTAAATGAACATGCCAAGCTTTGCCCCACACAGATGTCAATTAGCCAGGCCTAGAGATATCACTTAACTGTTAACAGAAAGTTCAGGCTGGCTACCTCCTTTAGCACCCAGAAGAAAATCAGTTTCTTTCAATGGGAAGTCTTCTGGCTTCCCTGCCCTTACATCTTGCTGAGAAGAGCTAGCTGTAACATGGCCATTTAATTACTGAGATACAGCGGTGTGGTATCTCAGGCAAGAGACTTCCATGGTCTGCCTGGAGCTTGACAGGACCACTCAAAACTTGGTGCCAGGAGCCAAAGCCAAATGCACAGCCCCAATCAGTGGTGTTCCTTAAACAAATCCATGGCATGTTGATTAAATAATCAGCTGCCCCAGAATTTCCAGACAGATCTCCTGTAAGCTGTAGGCACAGGGCGTTTTGCTCATTCTGTTGCTGATTCTGTGGAACTTCTAGAGACCTTCTTTATTTTATGGTTTTATGTTGTATTTTATGTCTGTCATATTGTTTTATATCCTAGCCGTAATTGAAGACCTAGGACTTGACAGGTTTCAGAGCTTCAGCAACCAGCCTGGAAGCAGCAAACCAAATATTTTTATCACACTGATTAACACTTCCATTGTTTCACTTCGGCACCAACTTGGCAGTTGTCCTCCACAGTGTGTGAGTGCATGCTAAATCCAAGCCTGTGAGAGCTTCTACTGTAAAGGCAAGACATGAGCAGTTCAGTGAGCAAGGAGGGTTTTGCTATCAACCGCTGCTTCTGCAACGGGGCCATGAACCTTGACTTGCGGAGAGGGCACCGAGATTTTGGTGGCCTGTCTTTGGGACACAAAGGGAGGAAGTGTTCTGCTATTCCTAGCCTGTAACTAATAGCAGTTTCCTGTGAACTAGAAAAACATGTTTGCTTTCTGTTTTATTTAAATCTTCCTTGGGAAGAAGAAATCAACAAACGGGTACCGTTACCACCACAGAATGTGTGCTGGTACCACAGTCATATGGCAAAGTAAGTTTTTTACTGCCTTTCTGCCTATAGCTACTCTGACTATTGCAAAATCTCAGAACTTCATGGGTTCCGGCCACTCCCATCTAGAGATTATTGGACATTTGGGCCCAGTTTCAGAAGAAAAAATAATTTTTGACTTTAACATATTCCTGAGAAAATAAAGTATTTTATATTCAGGTAAACACACTTAAAAGAGGAAATAAATGAAAGGACAGCGTGAAAATAATGATTGCTAGGAGCAGAATGGTGCCGGGGGAATCCTAATCATTATTGTTGCATGCCCAGGTTAAAAAAGCATGAGCACAACCTAAGTGTGCCCTTGCCCAAGAGGCAGGTTGTGTGGTTCCGTTCTTTTCTCTGCAGTTCCCCAGGAGTGATGCTTAAGAAATAATACATTGTCTAGGTGTTACTGACTTACACAACGTACTACCTGTCTTCATAGATTGAATTAATTGATTTCAGGACCACTCGTATTTGGGGGAGTGCCACAAATCTATCTGTGTTAATTCAGTTTTAAATCCGTATTTAGGTCTCTGCTCCACTGGAAAACAAGGGAGTCACAAGTTAGCTGTTACGCCACTGAGTAAGCAACATATATGTCACAGCAGCGCATGAGAGCGTTGTTTTTGTGCAGAACAGTCACTTCAGATTGGCCTTTCTTATAGAAATTGGTATGTAAATAACTATTACCTGTTGCTAAACCCAACTGATCTTTCTCAGTTTGCTTTGTTATCTGAGGATTTGCTGGCATAAATGAAGCAAACATGAAGGGGCTGTGTCTACATCTCATGGGAAATAGTGCGTCATCGCTCAGCTAGGGATGAAGGATGCTGCCCAGGACAAAATGATTATTTATAGCAGCATTACAGTGATCTGGAATTAATACCTGAATGCCAAGGGGCAGGTAAATTTTCCTTCTTTTTCATCCAGCATCTTACAACGGACAGTGTCACATTTTACACTACAAAAATGTCTTTTCTGGGTAAAACACCCACTAACAGACTTAGTATTTATATAGCTGCAGATATGGACCTATGTGTGTTTTCCTAAGCCTGAGTATTGGGCTCAGATCTGCAGCATCTGCAGTCATGGCTATTCTGATGTGTTCTTGCAGGAGAAGATACAGAATCTGTCATTAAGTCCTATTTAAAATAACTTATTTCTACTTAATTATGATTTTGCCAAACTTGACCCAATGAAGCTGAAACTGGTTCTGCTTTTAGGTAGATCTTTTTTATTTGAGAAAACAAGGGATTTCTTCTTTGTCCCCAAATGGAAAATTACTGTTTTGTCTGGTGTGGAAGTCTTGAAAGTTTTTTTAAGTGCCCAATTCCCTGGAGTTGGGTTGCTCACCTTTGCAGCAGGGAAACCCCTTTGGGCCTGTTTGTGGAAATCTGACTGACTTCAGCAAATTTATAAATCTTTAGGGCAAAAAATTACCCATTCTCAAGTACTCAGTGCAGGCTTTACAGGAGTTTGACAGCTGGACTTTCCAAGGACTCCCTTTCCCAGGAATGTAGTAAGGCTCCACCCGGACTCCGATGAGGCTTATCCACTTGCCAGCTGAGAAGAGTAACCTAGACATGGTGCAGCTCAGGACTACATTGAGTCATGGACTCAACACTGCAAAGCCCACGGGGAAGCCTCAGCTGGCGCTGTGTGAGAGAGCAGGAAGCCCTTCCTTCTCTTGCACTACCAGCTGATGTGCCCAGGATCCAGGTGGCCCTGTGAAGAAAGCAACTTGACCTGAATGTGGAGGAAAGAATAGAGAGAGGAGAAATGAGGAAAAAAATTAGGGCAAGAAGACACTGATTTCGGAAATGGGAAAAACAGCAACTGGCGGGTGAAAAGAGAAGGTGGAAGATGATTAAGTAAAGGAGTGTTGGAAGTTAATGAGATGGCTAATGGGGAGATGTTTGGCTGGATGGGAGGCACGGGAAGAGGTCCTCTTGTCCTTCTAGGAAGTAGCTTTCAACTGACTCTGGCAGAAGATACGTGGTGTGGATAAAATCCTGTTGAAATGTACAGGGGTAGACAGAGGTGGAATGTGCACATCTACACCTGAGCATGTTCACCTAGCTGCAAGGAAGAGCATGTTTGCTATATTCATATTCCTGTGTTGAGGGAAGGGCTGTATGTATCACAGAACCACAGAACGTTACAGGTTGGAAGGGACCTCGAATGATCATTTCAGTCCAAACCCCCCCTGCTGGAGCAGGGTAGCCTGCAGCACCTAGAGTACCCACACTGTCTGCCATCCGAGTACAAACCAGGCCCGACGCTGCTTAGACAATCCAGCCTTCTGTCTCTGTGTCTCTTCACCCACTCCTCTGGCTGCCTGTAGCACATCTGGGCTGTGCATTCGTGTGTGCTTGAACACTAGAAACAATTCTCTTTTCAGGGAGAAACCACGGAAGAGGCCTTTGCAATTGGTCATGATTCCTGTTCTTGAGAAGAGCTGTTCCACAGCCTTTTATTGTTCTTGGAAGTACTTGCACGGTCTCCTGCACAAATAAGCTTTGTTAGCCTGTATGTTTGTCCTAGAGATGAAATGGCTTTAAGCCATTGAGTGCTTCAGGAATGAACTCAGACCTTGAACCTCTTTCAGGCTGTAAGTTGCAGCAGAGGAGGTTCCGCCTCAACACAAGGGGGAACTTCTTTACTGTGAGGGTCACGGAGCACTGGAACAGACTCCCCAGGGAGGTGGTGGAGTCTCCTTCTCTGGGGACTTTCAAGGCCGCCTGGATGCGTTCCTCTGTGATCTGTGTTAGATAGTTTTGTCCTGCTGCGGCAGGGGGGTTGGACTCGATGATCTCTTGGGTCCCTTCCAACCCCTAACATCCTATGATCCTATGATCCTATGATTCTGTGGCAAGGCAACATGGTGAGCTGAGGACAGGGCCACGTATTAGTGTAGGTTTCCATTAGTGTTTCTTCTGGAGCTGAGTGCTAGCTGTAATCAGTTACGGTGTACATTTGCATTAGCTGATTTTCATTTCGTGGAAGATAGGGTCTGTGTATGCATCTGCCATCCAAAAAAAGGTTCCATGTGTGCACCTCTATTTCTCGTCATCATTTTGGTCTCACACTTTGTTGTTCAGAGCAGCATATCCCTGTGACAAACACATATAACGCTTAGTAGGAAAAGGGAGGTCATGCTTGACCAACCTGGCAGCCTTTTATGAGGGCATAACCAGGCAGATAAATGATGGCAAAGCAGTGGAGGTGGTCTATCTTGACTTCAGTAAGGCATTTGACAGCATCCTCGCAGCCAAACAGACAGTGTGGTCTGGACAATAGAGTAATGAGATGGATCATGAACTGGCTGCAGGATAGAAGCCAGAGAGTAGTAGTCATTGGGACAGAGTCTAGTTGGAGGCCTGTATCTAGTGGAGTCCCCCAAGGGTCAGTACTGGAACCAGTCCTAATCAATCTATTCATCAATGACTTGGATGAGGGATTAGAGTGCACTGTCAGCACGTTTGCTGATGACACAAAGCTGGGGGGAGTGGCTGACATCCCAGCAGACTGTGCTGCCATTCAGGGGAACCTGGACAGGCTGGAGAGCTGGGCAGAGAGAAATGGAATGAACTATAGCAAGTGCAAGTGTAGAATCTTGCATCTGGGCAAGAACAACCCCAGGTACCAGTATTACTTCTGTGAGAAGTCATAAGAATAATGTATTTAATGTATTTCTAACCTCTTAATACATTGGGGCTGTGAATATGAGTAAAAAATCAACACCATATGACCGTGCTGTTTGGGGAATGGTCTATAAACTGCAGTTAAAACCATTTCAAGATATTTATGCAGTCCATAAGTCACGTGTATAGGGGTTTATCACAATCAGTAGGAATGCTACATTTTTATATCACACATTTGCTGCTTAGCATGATTAGCAGGAAATTTAATTTACACTAATTAGCCTTAGGGGAACAAGAAATTATCTTGATAGGTAAATTTCAGGTTTTGCTATATAGCATACCAACATGAAGAAAATTCTGTTAAAGCCCAAGTTGTGTCCTGTGCTGCTACACTGGATTTGAGATTTTCTAAATTAAATTAGAAGACCATAGAAAATTAGTATGTGCTTGCGAGCGCGTGGGTTTTCATTCAGCATATTCATTGAACTGTCAGCCAGACAGTGTGGTATGTTTTTGTACATTAAGTTTCATTATTATCTAATACAGCAAAAGCTTCAACAAGTCCTCCTTTCCCATATTTGCATGTTTTCATTATGTAATGTGCATGACAACTGCACATGCCGTATTCTACGTGGCAATGCAAAGAGCAGAAACACTTTTCACAGAACTACTGTGAAAATGCCATACATTTAGATTTACAACACCCACTTGCAAACACGTTTTTAGGGTCGGGAGCCTTTCTTCATTTGCTGGCAAAATGCCTGTGAAAAATAATTTTGTAGAAATTACTCTCAAAAGTGTACAGCAGATGAGGGCGGCGTGAGTCACCGCTTAGTCCTGATGGACAAATACATATTAGAAACTAACAAACTCTAATCTTGCCTGGTGAACATAGAACCACAGAATACTGTGGGTTAGAAGGGACCTTAAATGTCATCTAGTCCAACCTCTGCTGTAAAGAGCACCTTCCAATCTGACCTTGAATGCTTCCCGGGATGGAGCATCTACCACGTCTCTGGCCAACCCTTAGTTGTATGTTTCACCATCACTGGAAAATACTTCTTCCTTATATGCCATCTAAACCAATACTGATTTAGTTTAATACCATCACCCCTTGTCCTATCATAACTGGCTTTGCTAAAAGGTCTATCCCATCTTTCTTATAGGCCCCCTTTAAGTACCGAAAGGCTGCAATAAGTTCTCCTTAGAACCTTCTCTTCTCCAGGCTCAACAACCCCAGCTCTCTCAGCCTGTCCTCCTGGCAGAGGTGCCCCATCCTTCTACTGTTTTTCTGGCCCTCTTCTGGACTTACTCCAACAGGTTCACATCCTTCTGCTGAAGACTCCAGAGCTGGTGACAATACACCAGGTGGGGTCTCACTGGGGTGGAGCAAGATCACCTTCCTTGACCTGCTGGCCACAGCTCTTTTGAAGCAGCCAAGATATGGCTGCCAGCTCATGTTCAGCTTTTCTACCCCCAAGTCCTTCTCCATAGGCATTTTCTCAATCCCATCATCCTTCATCTGTACTGATTCCAGGGATCTCTCTGACCCTTAGGTACAGGACTTTGTGCAGAACCTCATTGAGTTCACATGGACCCAGTCTCCCTCTTATCCAGGTCCCTGTGGATGGCATCCTATCCCTCACACCTGTAAACTGTACGGCTTAGCTCGGGGTCATCTGCAGACTTGCCAAGAGTGCATTCGATCCCTCTCTTTTTGTCATTGGTCACGATATTAAACAGCACTAGTCTCAGTATGGATCGCTGAGGGACACCACTTGTCACCGGACTCCATCTGCACGTTCAGCTATTGCCCACTACCCTCTGAGTGTGACCATCCAACCAGTTTTTTACCCACTGAACCGTCCACCCATCAAATCCATCTTTCTCTCTAATTTAGAGACAAGGATGTTATGGAGGACCATGTCAAAGACTTTACATAAGTCCAGGTAGATGACTTTCGTAGCTCTTCTTGGTGGTGAATTTCACTGTCATTCTTCCAAAACACAGTTGAGATTTCATTGTAAAATGGAGGCAATTTTTATGTATTTGCCACTCAGAATTACTGAGGGTTGATTAGTGCGAGCAGAGCAGTGAGTCATTTGGTTGGAATGTCAGACTATTACAAACTGAAGTGTTGTGTTGTTCAGGCTTGTGGTTGCATCCAGATTTATCTGTACAAAAAGAGATGAGAAATACCCATTCTGTGTAGTATAATTGCTTTTGGTGTCAGTACGTCTACTGGTTTATCCATTTGAAGTACACTCAGAAGCTCTCTGCTGCTAGTGAGAGGTGTGAGAGTGAGAGTTTTGGCTCAAGTAAGTAGTGCAGCACTGGGTACCTTGAGCCCCTAGTTTGTTTGGGGTGTAAGTGGTGCATGTAAGCTACTTCAGACATCTCCTCAGGCCTTTTAGCCAATAACAAACACATGGATCTCAGACAGGCCTGTGTGTAGTCAGACGTGGTGTAACATGTACTGTACTTCACTCTGGTCCTTCTTCAATCACAAGATTCTGAATGCTTAGCAGCAGCCCTCCTATTCAGCCAAGAGTGTGTGTGTATGTGTGGGTGGGTATATACATAGGTATGTGTGTGCCACACGCAAACATGTGTACACGACTCCTCGGTATCAGTGTGCTTCTCCTTTTTGGGTGCACCTGTGTATTTCTGTAAGTGCTCACCACTTGTGAGGAATATCCAACTTCCAGTCATAATTGACACCATGTGGCTTTCTGTATAATAATCACTTTGGACAAAAATCCTTGCGAATGGTTTCAAGAGTGACTCTAACTCACCATCAGTGCAAAAAGATTAAATAAGATGAGCCCACTCCCTCATTTTCATTGAGTTCACTGAGAGGAGGCACAACTTCGTTTCTACAGCAGAGAATATGTATAGTGTTTGTTAAATGAAAGTTTGATTTCATTGCACTTAAAATTATTCATGTTCTGTTAGCAAATGATTTGAGATTTTATAACCTAAAGCATTTGCTGAATTCTGCTTTGTGTTTTCCTCACAGCAATTGGAAGGACCCTCATTCCTCGTTATTTTAGCACCGTCTTTGAAGGAGGTGTAACTGACCTGTATTACATTCTCAAGCACTCAAAAGAGTCGTACCACAACTCATCCATCACAGTGGACTGTGATCAATGCACCATGGTCACTCAGCATGGAAAACCCATGTTTACCAAGGTAACAGGGAAGATTCAACAAAGCATGTTGTTGGGTTTTGGTTTTCTTTTCCTTTTCCAGGGTATGTAAGAATGACAAGTATCTGCTGTTGCACTTTTGTGGTAGACTGGGATTATTTCTAGTTCCAAAAACCCTCAAAGCCATTTAATTACTATTTTCTATATTCATTACGTGACTCGGAAATTCTGTGGGCACCCTCTCCAGTTCTTCCAGAAAGAGTGCAAGAGAAACACGTAGTGCCAGGTTGCCAGAACCATCAGTTTTATGTGAATTAAATTCAGCCTGCTCATTTCCGTTTCTCTGGGCTCAGCTTTAGAACAATGAGATTTCACATCACTGATACCTACCGTTTGGGATGGTACGTGTTGCATTTGATACTTACCCTGTCCAAGGGCTATATGTCTCTAGGAAGACAGTAACTTAGTGCAGTAGGATGCTGGTCCAAAGGGCAGTGAGGTCAGTGGAAGGAGTCAATTGATTTAAACTTCCTCTGGATTAGGCAGTTAGCAAATATTCAATATTTGTAATTGATAGTGAATTGAGTGACTTTCATTTATATAAGAAGGAACCAAAAATACAAATTAAAAAACAAACACTTCTGGTATTAAAAATCAGAAACTGATTTTCAAAACGAAAATTTTCCCTTTCATGAATAACAGGAAATTATTATTTTCTAGCCCGTGCTTGTAGGAATTTTAACTTTTGTGTGGAGAAAAGCGCAGAAGGAGAAGGGGCAGCAGAGGGAGATAACCCACCCATGTTGCCTTGTGGGGATTTTAGAATCAAAAATGTCACCAGCTATTGACAGTATCATGCTCAGGGCCCACAGGGCTTATACTAGTTTAGCATGAATGTGGGTCTCATCCCTTTACAGTACCCTCCCTGCTGTCTTGACGACTCATGGAGTAGGACTCAAGAGGCAGGAGAAGCAGCTGGTGTGGCAGAGCTCTGCTGGGCTGGGAGGTGTGTGCTTACTGGTGTCATCACTCCAGCTTGCTCACAGCAGCAACGTGGACTTAAACAGACACAAAATAGAGAGATGCAAAGAGCTAGCCTTACGTAGCACTTCTTTGCCACCTCAGCTCAGCTGTGTGTGCTGGCCACGTGCAGAGGCTGTGCGCAGGGTGTTCAGTAACTGCTTCTCTGCAGAGCTCCCTTAAGTGGTATCTGTGTCACTTCACTTTGTGTTAGCTTTCACACAATAACAAATAAAAACAGTGGGGTTTGGGATTCAGGAAGTTTGTTTTACTTATGGCAGCACATTACAGCATAGTTACTTTGGAAAGAGACCAGTGGCCAGCAAGCCAAAGACAGCCTTAGCAGCAGGGACCGGGCTGGATGCACACCTCATGGAGGGGGGCACAGTCACCTCCTGTAGCCCTGTCCTGTTGTGTGCAGGGAGTCTCTCCATGTGCTGCAGCTCTGGCAGTGCACAGCCTGCTCCAGCCCTGACTTCTCCATGCAGATTCCAGTATTAACCTCTGTGTTGTGGAGGAAAGTTCAGGCAGGGGTGTGATTTGGAGCCTGGGAGAAACATCAGGATTTTTTTCAACGGATATATTCACGACTGCATTAGAAAGAAGTTTGAAATAAAACACAGTAGTTGGTGGAACAGGGCAGAAAAAAGAATAAATTGCTCTCTCAGAAACGAATTAGAGCCAAATGATATCTCAGCTGTGTAACTTCTCGCTGGGATACTGAGGGCTCAGATGTTGTACCCAAAGTTAAACTCCTGCTCTCTCAGCATCAGAGGTGGAGCAAAGCAGAGCTCCCATAATAAGCAGCACTCCAGTGGACTCTGTAGCTCTTTAGATCATGGCTGAGTTTGACCCAGTGAAACTACCACAAAGGAGGTTTTTAATGCAACAGTAAGAACTAACTGTATTTGTTAATAGCTGTTTCAGCTACAGGAATTATTTCTAAGCCACAAATACAGTAACTTCTAAAATGAAGGGCTGGAGCAGTTCTCACAATGTCTTGACTTGGGAATTCACAGCTGCATTTTCTTCCTCTCGACGTTTTCCTTGTTGGTGTCACTCACTGCACACTGGACAGATAAGGCATTTCCGATTGTTTTCCAAAACGTATGTCTAGAGCGTGCCTAACCGTGGCACTGCCAACAGTCCAGTCCTTGTAAAGGGTCACACGCTTGAAAGTTGTTTACTCAAGATATAAATAAAGGCTACAAAGAATTTAGTGTGGTAGACGAGGTTGAGTGCCTGCTACCATGTTTGTTTACCTGGCAGGTGCTTAGTTTCTTTTCTGCAGGTAACTGAAAGCTCTAGGAGTCCTCGTAAGTCTCTGTTTTTACTGTATTTACTGACACTCCATCCTTATGTGTGGACAGACTGGTTTTCTGCAGCTAGTGATGTTTACATTTCACAGTAGTTTCACAGAGGTGAGCTTTGCCTTCACCACTAGAGCAGTGAGCACCCAATGCTCAAACCATTCTCCTCCTGAGCCCAGTCGTGTGGCAATCAGTTGGATCTTGCCGCCGAAAGCCTTGAAACTCAGGGATTTTACTCCTTACTCACGGTCTCGGGCATCTCCTAGATAAGCTTTAGTTTTCTTTTCAAGCAGTGGCTTGAGAAATGACAGTTAATAAAAGGAGAAGACTTGTAAAAGATGCCTGGTGTTAGGAGAGTGAGAATCTGAGCTGTAAGGCACAGGACCGAAGCTGCTTTCATAGATGTGAACAGCTGAAATTCCTACAATTAATAAGTGCAGTGAAGGGGTTAAAAAGCTATTGGTTAGTTTGAGAAATGTTCTTTTTTAGTTTTTTCCTGGCCTAGTCTAGAGCAACCACGTGATGTACTGAATGCCTGCCAGCCTCTTTCTTGTTGATCCTCCGGAGACCATCTGTGCTGGGGGCATTGATTAGAGTGTGTCTGCTGGGATTACATCTTTTCTGTTGCCATGCCAACTAATCAGCTGATTTTGGTTACCACAGAAACAAAATGTCAGAGCTCACAGTACAGTAACATGAATTCAGCACAACAGAAAACGTTTTCTTAATTGGAGGTGCTCTTGATTTTTTGGATTCTATGCAAAAGGCAGTTTTTTAAAAAAGAGACCCATTTAAAATAAGAAAGGTGCTGATTTTATTGATTGAAAGCAATGCATAAAATTCTGCTCTGCATAAGGAAATGAAATTCCTTTGTAAGATGTATAAATTTTTACCACTGTGATGAGGAATATATTTCAGTTTCTATAATAAAATTTGTTAATGTCAGTGCATGAAATAAATCTTAGGTGAGACGTAGGATTTTGAGTTTAAGAGAAGAAACCTTTGAGAAGCCACAGATATTATTACGAAAAAATACTTTAAACCTGAAATATTTTCATGTTAACTGGTCGGGAGTGAAGATCTTTTGGCTTCAGCACAGTAACATTAATATAAAATGCTTTTCTTTTTGTGTGAATCCTGACGTATGTGCCTGTGTACCGCTATGTAATTCCTCACCGTGGTGCATGTGATGTGAAAATCAAAATCAGGGTCAAATGACAAAATAAGTCACACTAAAAATTTGAAGGCAGCTCCGAGGTGCATTGAAAAGGGCAGATGAGAACCTGTTGCAAGGTTCTCCTTTGTAGGTCTACAGCTATGTGCAATATGCCTGTTCCAATTATCTACATTTTTTTGCAGAAACAACCAAGAGGAAAAACCCAGATGATGTTTAGGGAGCTGTTACCCAGAAAAGCCATGTATTGCCCAGGTGGAAGCTAGCCAAGGCTGAGTTGAGGCTTGTCTCAACAGACCTAACTGAATCTCAAAAGGCTAGTTGTTCAATCAAATATTCGTTGCATTAATATGAAAGTTGCAGAGATCTTTCCTTCTGGAAGCCGTTACACCGTTTCCACAGTGTCTCTGTGCCCTGCACGTGTCAGTTTACGTTGAACAGGAATTGTAAGTCTAAACACCCAGTCTGAAAAATAACCCCAACCAAAAAGAAGTAGTTGATGTTCAGATCAGGCATCGTTTGCACTACTCCATTGTACCCCTAGTCAAGATACCATGCCAGTCATATATTTTGCACCTTGAAGATCACAACCACCATGTTTTTTCCACATAAAACTGTGAATGGTTGTCTGGAAGTCCCCAGTAATTTATTTTACACTTCCAGGTAGTACCCACTTGCTGCATTTATTCCTCCCATATTTGCTCACCTTTCTTAGACAAGACCCCTGACAGAGCTGCGTGAGCCATTTTCTGAGGAAGCAGCTCTGTTGTCCATGACTGCAACATCTCTTCTGCTCCTCTGGCTCTCAAACCCACCATGGCAATGCAGCTCATGGAGCCTGATGGTAGACACCCTGTCTGTTTTGTCTTGGAAGGGAGGATTAATAGAAGTAGATGAGAAATGAAGGAAAAATTGAAAATGGGCTAAAAATGCCAGGAAAAGACAAGAAGATGAGGAAAAGCTACAAGAGAAAAAATAGAGGGAAGTCAGGCTTGCCCACAGGCGCTTGGGGCACTGTGTATACCAAGTGGGCATGGAAGGTTTGTACACCAACTTAGTGTAAGGAAATGGTGACATAAAGCATGTTGAGAATGACTGGTTCAGCAACTGGGTATCAAGTGCACACAGTTGCGCCACAGCCACCTGCGCCGTGAGCTTCAGTCATTAACTGGCAAGAGCAAACGGGGAGGGAAAGAGAATTGATGCAGTAAATAAGATTTAGCATGCACGATATTCTGTGTTTGTAAAACACTATCAAATCTACAGTATTATGAGTTATTGTCTTCATGGTAAGGCCTATCAAGTAATATTCCTGCATTTGCTTTTCTCTCCCCAAGAGACCAGAAAACAATTAATCTAGCAGGGATGAGCAATAGACTACTGCCCTTCTACTTTTTATTGCTGCTAGATCGATGATACAATACTATTCCAAACACGATTCCTGGGAATTTATTTCCTGCGTTTTATGTATTCTAGGTGTGCACAGAAGGACGTCTTATCTTGGAGTTTACTTTTGATGATCTTATGAGGATAAAAACGTGGCACTTTACTATTAGGCAGTACAGAGAATTAGTCCCACGCAGCATTCTAGCCATGCATGTAAGTAATCCTTTTTTCACTTGACCTAATGCAAAGAGATGAGACTAGGTTTATGAACAACTCCAGCAAATTTCACGTCCAGGGCTGTTAACTATAAATATTTCCTTTTGCCTGCAACTATGTCCATTTACAAGTTCTTCCATCTCTCCCTTGCTTCTCGGTGCTCTGTCGTTGCCGTGTTTTTGTTTTGTTTGAGCACATAGTTTTCCTTTCAATCCCTTTTGGTGGTCTGTAAGATTGGGGCCCAAGGTACGTTCTTACTGACGTCACATCACTTAACTACATTAAAGTCAGTGAGTTTTCATCATTTTGGGTATGAGCTGTGTTTAGCCTTTAACTAAAGCAAACTGATGTTCCTCTTGCATGAGGCACAACATTACCATATATTTACATAGAAACCTTTAGAATTTTAATCCATTTCTCTTTTTTCCTTAACATGTTAGGACTTTTCTTTTGTGTTTGAATGAAAACATGCAATAGAATATTTGAATATTAAATATTCCAGAAATTGACGTTGAAGTATTATAGAGGGAAGAGTTTCTTTCTCACTGCAGAGAAAGAAAGGACAGAACCTTGTTGTCACTCCCATTTAAGCCCTGTAGAAGCGTTCCGACTAGTAATGCTCAGTTTACAAAACTGGTTGTAGGGCTGTGCTTTTGTACAGAGTCATACCACAGGCCCAAATATGGTTCTGTATTTTGGCATCAAAATATCTGGATGTCCATAGATGAAGCCCTAATCTTAGTGAGGAATTTTGAATGAACTTGGGCAGCCTGGCTGTTACAAGCCTGAAGAAAACACATTTGAAAACCTGCCCCGCCATTTCTGTACCGGGGCTGTCTTTTACTGTAGAGGACTGGGTCTGGTTGGCTCAGCTGGTAGAGCATGGGACACTGACTTCCTCGGGTCATGGGTTTGAGCCCCATGCAGGACATCTTGAGACAGTACTGTAGGCTTACCTTGCTCCAGCAGGGGGTTGGACTTAGATGATCTTTCAAGGTCCCTTCCAACCTGTAACATTCTGTGATTCTGTGATTCTGTGAGGACTGATCTTCTGAACTCTTCAGCATCGTTCCCACCGAGGGACAACAATAAACATTATGTGTTTAGGGGACTGCTGCAATTGAAAGAGAGTGGAAGCGGGTTAGCCAGCCACCAGTAGATACTAATTTTAATAATGAGATGGATCTCATTTTAAAGAGGAGGCTGGTCTCAGAGGTAAAGTTCCCAGCTGGGGTCAGAGAGGGACCGTACTTGTATTTTTCCTGTTTAATTCTGGGAAAATAACTTCAAGTAGAAGTGTTCTCCAGCCTGTGCTTCATGCTACTTATGTGATCAGCTCTGCTGAAGGTGCCTTGATGAGTTGTCTCTGCTTCAGTTTCTTATCCACAAAAAGAAAGCAATGCCTTATTTATGCC
Organism: Rhinopomastus cyanomelas; assembly: GCA_013400115.1. NCBI lineage: Eukaryota > Metazoa > Chordata > Aves > Bucerotiformes > Rhinopomastidae > Rhinopomastus > Rhinopomastus cyanomelas. Next base: position 28,395 of record VXBP01004901.1, read on the forward strand.
TGCCTTTATCTGCTTAGTTTCATGAGACTCACAGCCAAAACCCTGAAAGCTCAAAATGTACTCTGATTCCTCAGGAAGCTCTTTGGTGGGGCCCTGTTCACCTGCATCCCTGTGCATGACTGGACCTCCAAGTCCCGTATTTTTAAGGGACAAGGAGCGAAAGATGATTCTGGAAAACAGTCCTTACTCTGCTCCAATTTCATAACGTTTGATGTTTTCCTATGCAAACAGAATTCTGTAGCTTATTACACAAATTTAGCATCAATGTTTAGTTTCTCTGTTGCAGTAACATGTCTTTTCCCAGACCCTCCCTGCACTCTACCAAGCATTAGGGAAAAAAATAGCAGAAAAAACAAAGTGAAAATTCTTTTTTCCTCTTGTTGTTTAGGCACAAGACCCTCAGGTGCTGGAGCAGCTGTCCAAAAACATCACTCGAATGGGTCTGACAAACTTCACCCTCAACTACCTCAGGGTAAGCACAGCATGGTGAATGGTTATTGTGAGTGGGTTTTATAAGTTACTGTTAGCTTTGAGTCAAGGTAATGAGACCAAACCCTGTGTTGGTCAGGTAAGAAATGGACCTAACCCTTAATGAGTGTGAAGGAGATACACAGAGACTGTAATAAAGATGTAGCTGCTCACAATGAGCTGTTAAAAGGGATAAGAATTCTATCACAATTTTTTGTCTCTGTTTTGAATGGCTTTATATTTGTAAGCAAAAAGTTTCCTGTCATTTTTTGTCTGCTTCTCTGTTCCTGAGAAAATGGCAGCTCATTCTTATTAAGAGCTGCCTGCCTTCTCCAGCTCTTTGACCTCCCTGCCTCTCCCAGGCAGAGGCAAGGGTGAGCAAAAGCTCAGCTCCAGCCCCATTTGCAGCAGTCCCTCAAAACAGTCCTTACTTCACTTGCCTCTGGGAGCCTGAGCTCCCTCCTCAGTCTTGCAGTGAATTGAATGTGGGTTTTGTGATTAAATAATGCATTTGTTCCCATTGCTTTTTGACCCTTAAAGTGCTTTCAAAGTTTGGAAGTTTATTTTTATTTTTCAAAGTATTCCCCAGCGTGGGCTTCAATACATACACTGAAATATGGGTTTGTAGAGTTCATATTTCAAGGTTAACATTCAGATTTTTCCTATTACTAGACATAACATTGGTAGACAAAATGAAGCAAAGTGTGCAATGTTGCACCAAGCTCATTAGGGCAAAAAGATCTGATTTAATTACTTTTAATTGTGTGAGCAATTATTCAAGATGCTTTTTTTAAGATAACAAGACCATAAAATGCAGTTATTTTCAGACTAATGTACCTCACATCCTGCATTTTACCTGAACTTTGTTTAGGAGTGTGAACCTCGTAATATCCTCCCTATGGATGGAGTCTTACCCCCAGAGTGGTCTGAACCCCAGAGGGGACAATGTGCAGGACTGGGATGAGCGGAGAGATCTCTCCCACTGTATCCCTACAATTTATGGGTAGCCTGTAGTAGTACCTGGTCCCCAGCATGATAAGCCATTACTGGTTTTTGCTTCTGTGCTATTAATGTAGATGTTACTATTCCAACTGTAGTCAGAGTTGCATGGAGACTCCTGAGGTGTAACTGAAAGACGAGTGCGCATAAGACCTCAGAGGAATTACGTTTTTCCATGTACAGATTCAGGAATAATATCTGTGTTAGTTTAGTCTGTGTCTTTGGTGCAGAAGGTGTCCGTCGTGCTTTGGCAGCGTTCCTGTAGCTGCACTGTCATTGTCTCGCGTGAGGCACCCTGGAGCAGGTTCTCCAGAGCCCCCGCTGGGAGTTCCTCCTCGGTCATGCCAAGTTTTGCATCGCAGCATTCTGTCACACCGGCTACAAGCAGCGGTAGCTTAGTTAGGCTGTGTCTGTTACTGCACAGTGTCCTGCTTCTGAGGCCTTTGGCCCTCTTAGCATGATCGGATGCGCTGGCGAGCTCTGGACCACTAGTACTGAGTACTACAGTACTGAGTGTCCGTCCTCTGCAAGGCTCAGAGGACTGGGCTGAATCTGTAGCGTCCTCTGTCACTCTCTGGGACCTCTCTGGATCCTTTGTGGTATAATCTGTAAGTGCTGAATGCGATAATGCGCACGAGAAAGGCAGAGTCTGCACTGGGACCTGGCTGACAGCGGGCACGTGTGCTGCGTCACCTGTCAGCATTGACAAAGGAAGTGAGGAGAGGGAGGAAAAAACCTTCAGAAAAGGAGAACTGGGATCCAGAAAAGCGCTAGGGAGACGAGCGCTTAAGTAGAAGGGGACAAACAGATGAAGTCTAACTATTTTTCTTCTTCCAGACTACTTTCATTAGCTTAACAGACAACATTAGGTCTCTGGGTGCAAGGCTTCCTCTGGCTCCAAAATCCTTTTGGTGATTCCAAAAGGAAATCTTTTTTTCCAGAGCAAATCTTTGTGTGTCTCTTTCTTGCAGTGAGGAATTGATCATATTGCTCTTTTTTTCTGATGTTCAGCTCATCGTGGGACCTCCTCTTACATGATCTATTCCATTGTGATTTACTTCTTCACCAATTACTTTCTTCTGTTAATTTTAACATGAAAATTGTTTCTGAACTCAGGACTGTACAGTCAGGTATTAAAAAAGTGGCAAATGCACTCAGGCTTAAGGTTCATCTTGCCAGTGTTTAGTAGTGAGCCCTGTTACGTGCCTTTGAGTAAGGAGTTGAAGCTAATCATAGAAGCGTTGTTTGTCTTTTCCGCTGCGCACAGCAGAGGCCTGTGATACTCATAGCAAAAACTTCAGTGATGGGGAGAATGAATCATTTTTATTCTCTGCTGTGCACATGGCAGCAAGATCTGCTGCAGTCTCTTTAAAGGCAGGATTTAAACCTGCATCTTAGATGGTTGTGATCTAAAGGTACAGCCTGTGTTTTGTACACACTAGACATGGCAGAATGCTAAGTCATTGCTAGCTGCAGGAACTGCAGTTGCTGGCACGTAAACCTCCATTCCAGAGTGCCACATGCCTGTTGAGCCACAGCTTTGGATGCTTGCCCTGGTTTGTCTTCATTCACCATGAGTAAAGCTGTCCAGCGTAGAAGAACATTGATTTTGCAAATCATATTTAATACAAATTTAAAACGTATCTTCTTGGAACCGGGAAATGAAATGCTTTATCCTGTGTCATTTGCCAAATGTCTTTCTCCCTGTTTTCTCTGGCTCTCTGTAAAACCATGGGCTTCTTTTCTTTCTAGCTGCTGGTTTGTTTTGTCCCAGCGTAATTGATTGCCTCATCAATGGGGTCAGCATCCTTTGCTGTAGGAGTTGGATAGGCTGTCTCAGAAATAATGAGCAAAACCTTGTAGGTTTTAAATTAATATCAAGGTTTTTAAAATGTAATTTCTCATCAAGTCATCAAGCAGAAAGTATTACGAAGGATCAGATAATAAGGCCAGGACCTACATCCTAATCTTAGTCAGTGTAAGTCCAGGAACAAGAGGAATCCTGTACAGAGTTTGAAGATGAAGATACTACTTGGAAAAACAGTTTCCACCAAGCTAAACTAATTTAGTCCCCACACGTTACCTTTTTCATGGTCATTTTCTAGTTGCTCAGCTGTTCTTATTTCGATCCTCAATGTGTAATGGATTTGAATGTACTCTAAAACCGGAAGCTTTATACCAGCAGCCGCTAGTCACAATTAGGAGCTCAAAAGATTCTTGCTGCCTTCTCTACAAGTGTTTATAAAATCCCTCAAAGTATTGGGCACTATGAAAGAGCCAGCCGTGCCACCAGGCCTGAGCCTGAAAGTACAGGTTTTTTCAACATTCGTCTCTGGTTTCTTGCAGTGGCTGAGTTGAAGTGGTTTCTTGGAGCTCCTTCCAGGAGATATCACATCCTTCCCACACTGTAGCCTGTTCTGGTAACTGGTTTAGTGTTGGTGGAGCAGAATCTGCCTCTGCACTTTGCAAAATACCAGTTAGCATGGCAGAGCCTTCCCAGCCAGCACCAGGCGAGATCCTTAGGCGGGGGGCTCCCGTTTCCCCTCACGTTCGGTGTGGCTTATCCGAGTTGCGCGTTGTCCAGTTTGCTTGCTTTCCCTATAAACCAGTGAGAACGTGTCATCATTGCAACACAAAGGACAATGTTTTCTGAATCCCACTTTCACCAGTAAAGTTTCTCACTAGACTTTCTTGGATTAGGAGGGTGATGTGAATCATGTAATGGGACAGAGCTTTCTAAAGGCAATGCTCATGGCGTAATCAAAGGTGATTTGTTCGTGTACCCAGTGCGTGTGCAAAATGCTCTTCTGCACGTGCAAAACAGACAGCAAAAGCTTCTTTAATGTGGAGGGAAATCTCCTTTTCCAAATACGGTTTCATGGAAAGGATATGAACCCTAATGGATATTAATAAAAAGTCCTGTTAAGAGATCGTAAGCATTTAAAGCAGGGGGGTTGGATCATTGAACCAGTCAGGACTTTCTCCTATGAAAGCTGTCAGAATTTTAAAGAATCTTCCAAACTGGGTGTGTGGAAAGCAGACCCAATGTTTTCAGATTTTATTCCCATAAATTATGGAGTTTTTCAAACTAAAGCAATTTAGCTTGGGGTAGCTCTCTCCAGGAAAATCAAAGGACTCATAGAGGATTCATATTACTGTAGCTGGATATCCATAATCTGTCTGTGCCAAGTATAATTAACAGATTCTGCCAAGGTTTCCTGGTAATGTAATTTCTATGCATTTATTTTAGTAATGATCACAGAACTCATACAGTCAGATGTTAGATTTTAACTTTATTAATGGTGACATAGCATCACATAAAAGTTATATCAGAGCATGGATGGGAGAGCTGCAGAAGGCAGTAGGTAGAGCATGAAGCACCAACTTAGAAATGTTCTGATGAGAAGATGCAGCCTCAAGCAATCTCTGGAATAGGTCATGGGTTGGCAAGATAACGTTCCTGTTGCTAACAATAACCGTAGAGTGCTTTTCATCCACTGGGTTCTAAGCATTTGATCAAAGCAGATGTTTTACAGACTGGAATATTGTGGCACATAAGAGGCAAAAAAGGTGATGCAAACCCCATAGCATTTAACAAAATCAGATATCAAATTGAAACCAGATTTCAGAGAGTACAGGGAGCTGGTGCAGTAGGGACTGCTGCTGCTTCTAATGGCTCAGAAAAGAATTTAAATGACTATGGATAGCAGGAATTTCAGAGTCAGTGAGAAATGAGGAATGGGAATGGGAATGGAGTGCAAGTGATTAGAGAACAAATTATGATTTTAGCCAAAATGGCAATTTTTAACAGTGTCCTGGAAATAATAGCTGGTCTTCACACAAAAGGCATTACCAGGCTTATGAGTATCGGTTAAGGAGAGGTATGTTGTGCACAAAAACAAGCCAGCTACCGCGTCTGCTGGAAACAGACCAGGCAAACTTTGAAATGCAGGTAAAATCTGGAAGGGTGGTAATCAGCAGCTCAGGTCCTTGAAGCATCCACAAGTAAAAAATCCAAAAGTTAGGTTGGAACAGTTTTAAAGTAAAAAATTCAGAAGGGTAAAAGTGAGAAAAAGAGAGAGGAAGACAAAGCACTAGCCATATGAGAATCAGCTGCAAGAGTTGAACTAATCATGTTATTTCAAAAAAGAAAAAAGATGAAGAAAAAGTCCAAGAACAGAGCCACAGGCTCTCTTTTTAGAAGACCAAATGAAAGCTTGGACTAGAATGCGGTGCATTCATAAATAATAATAACTCTTAATTAAGTCTAAGAGTGAGAGCTGCAGAGGTATGATTTGTATGAAACCTGAAAACGCCAAAACCAGTTTCTTGTTCAAAGCAATGAAAACAGCAAAAGTTTTAATTAGTTGTTTAATATTGAATATCCATGGGTGTTTGGTGCAAATTGTTATGCAAGGAGGGCTGGGTGCTCAGAAGAGGTCAAGAAATAAGCTTTAATGCAAAGCTGATTGTTCAAGTCTTTGTTCTTGGAAGCAGTTATTTTAAAACCCAAAGAATTCATTGCGGAAAGCTCATAGCAGCACTATGGTCTGCTCTTGATTTGGGAAGTGAATTCTATACTCCACATCTAGTGCTTTTAATCTTCAGAAAGATTATTTCAAGAGTCTTTTTATTGTGATACTGCAACTACCCATATAAGCTTTACTACACGTGGCTAACTTCACTGTTAGCCTGCTTGTCCCTTCTTCCTCTGCCACTCTTTCTGTAGGTAAAATGACGTTACTGCTTACCCATTTCTGTTGGAGAGATCTTCTTTGATGCATCTCAAGAATAAATTTGGCTTTTCTGTGTCTACATACACTGCAGGCTTTGCTTTGGGCTCTTGAGTTTGATCTTATTGCCAGGATGTTTCTGAAAAGCTCTCATCTTCCTACTGTGATATCCTAGCCCTTGTCTATATGGAGGATGCCTCCCCACTTTTTCATTCAGTCTGTCCATGTACTCCCACTTTTTCTTCTGTAATTGCGCCATTTTATAGCCATAGCAGACACCCTAAAAATACAAAACCTCTTAACAGTAGAATAGAGTGAGCATTTCAAAAATGAATAATGGTTTTCTGTGGGTTTTAGAGACTGGCACACACGAAGCTCAACTTGCCTTCCATTCACCTTCCTTGTACTTGTTCAAGCATTGTCAGAGCTGAGTCAAGACTTTAACCTGATGGAAAAAACTAATCTAGTCCTTTCCATCCAAATGATGACTATCATTAACAGTTCTATGAGAGCTGCTTGTGCTGAGCAGGGACAAGAGCAGCAGTATGGATTCATATCAGCTGGCATCTGTCTTGAATTTGGACCTCATCTCTGAATTTGCCAGCACTGAATGTACGAGATAGTAAAGGGCTAGGAAACCCTACAGTCCCTAAGCTGTACATTTCCATTTCTTATTTCTGGATTTGACAACATTACAGTGGTTGAACATGACCGATCATAATTCGCCTCGCTGGAATAGCTACTGACTTCCAGCAGTACAATTTAGAGGAGGCACTTGCTCATACCAGTTGACTGTAATTTACAAAACTTGAATTGACAACAAAACAAGCAGAAAGAGAGAAGCTTGATTCATTGCACAGGCTCATATATGTATGTACAGACAACACATTTTTGTAGGTACCTGTTGTGGTTTGGATTTGGATGGGTTTCATATCCTGAAGGATTGGGAGTTACTATGGCAACATCCTTGGAATTTCAAGCTGAATATGTGACTCTGTGAAATTGGTGCAACTAGGTTGGAGCTTCCTGTTTCTGGTTTCCCGCATCTTGTTACTTTTCATCTGGTCTTTGTTTGGAATCTTGTTACTTTTCATCTGGTCTTTGTTTGGAGAGGAGCACAAGTCACTGGGCTGGACATGGCAGTCTTCCTGCCCTTGGAACATGGTGAAGGGAGAGAGTGGAAGGTTTGGAACCTCAGAGATTAGTGGAGGAGAGGTTTCACTTGCAATCCATCGTTTGCTGACATGGAGAGAGCTTTCCCTCATTCATAGCCCATTCATAGGAATGGGCACACTGGAAATGGAAGACTGGTTTTGAGGCACATGGACCAGGGAACTGGCCCTTAAAAGACCTCTTGGCTCTGAGTACAGGGAATCCAGACTGAGCTTTGGACACCACAAGGAAAAGAACTGCTGGAAGTTTCTCCGTCCTGAAAGGGTGGAGGTAGTTGCTTGGTCCAGTTATGTAAGTGTGTGATTAACCTTTTTATGTCTTTGTGTTGGGGGGTTTGTGTTGTATAAATGACATGTATCTTGTTTTTCCCCAAATTGAGCTAGTCTTTGATTTGGCCTGCCATTTTATAAGTGGTCTCAAACCTTCCTTCCTTCCTTGTCTAGGGATTTTTTGTGTTTGTTTCAGCCCTTTAGCATATTACCTGAATTCATCGGTTCATCTCATCTCAGACCAGATCACTGAGTCAACCAATAACTTTTAATGATGAGCCAAGCAGAAGTTGAGATACACTGATGACAGTACCCCACCAAAGTAATCTTTCAATTAATTGCAAATTTTCTCCATTTGTACTGACTTCCTAGGAAATGTCAATAGTACACGTATGAATTTCAAGGTCTTTCTGGGGGGTCACATGCGAATCCGTGCGTTGGTTTTGGTTTGTAAGTACACCTTCTGTTCATGTTCAGGGACACAACAACAGGTATATCCAATTACTAACAGAGCCTGTGGTTTTGTTGTTGCCTGGCCTAAATTAGACCCATAGGATGTCACGTGGAAAATTTCAGCAGTGCTGACGAGCAGAGGTGCCGATGCATAGGTGAGGCTAGCGACCAGGGTCAAGGTGGAAGACATTACCAAAACCATAATGCACATTCCTGTTGGAATTAGGTCATTTCTTGTACTGTGCTCTGCCCAGCTGTCCCCAATTGCTTCCTTAGTCCTGCGCCTCATTACCTTTCCCAGCCAGTGTTGCTGCCTCACTGTTACTTCATAGTAAGGCAGCTTGTTAATCAAAGATCCAGTTCAACATCCGTTAAAGTCGATGAGTGTATCTCCTTTGATCCAAATGTCGTCTTGTAGTTTTTATTTATTCAGAGGTCTTTTATACCCATAAAATCCAATTTATTGAAATCAACTTTTCCATTCCCTTGGGCAATTTTATCCATGAAAATGCCATGCTTCATGAACAACAACAACGACAATGGTGGCTTTTATTGCATTTTTGTTGTTTTGTTTTGGCTTTTTGTGACAGAAGAAAATTAACTTGATTTAGCCACAGAATATAGTTCTTAGGTGAGCCCAAAGGAGCAAATATCAGCTTGGGGATCTTATTTGAAGAAAGGGTTTAGGAACAGAAAAGAATGAGGGAATACAGAAGAGTAGAGCTTTCATAGCAACACAGGATTTTCTAATTTTATTAATCATTCAGGCAAAACTTAGAGCTGATTTAATTAAAGGACTGTGCAGCAATTCTGCCCAAGATAAGATGGTTTTACATAAGTATGAGACACACGATAAAAAAGCCCACAGCCATATTCCCTAGCCTAGGTTTTATAGCATCTCATTTGTGAAGCAGGATTGGACGAAGCTGTGCTGCATCAAACCCTCCAAGGAAAGCACAAGCTCTGTCTAAACAAACCAGTGCTGAGATCAGAGTGCTCTCCAGAGCAGATCTTGTCTCGCTCTGATGCTTTGCTGCACCAGCTTCATCAGGACTATTGCTGCTTTGTGTGCCATGATGTACCTCCAGATCCCAGGTGCACAAGAAGGCAGAGGTTTCTTTCTAGAGATTTTCCTATCAAAGTGCAAAATATAAAATGTAATAGTCTTCTGACAATGATATGCAAGGGAAGGAAGTAAAGTTCAGTCTTCTAAACACTGCACCTGTCCACTGCTTAGGTTCTGATAAGATCTGTTAGAGCTGTGGTGTAATTTGAAATCCTATATTCGATTTTAACAGTAAGTCTGTCTTTTATATCGTGACAGTACTGCAGTGTGTTCTTGGATGCCTTACTGATTTCCTTTCACAGAGTGTGAGATTAAATGTTCATCCATACAAAGGAGATAATATATATCTATTGTTAAGTGCCCTTGAACAATGTAATTTTTAAAGTTAATTAATTTTATTAAAATAATTGCAGTAAGATACAGAACATGAAATACAGCTTGCTCGTTATGATAGCGAACAGTGCAAGGAGAATGAAGAATGATTAAGAACAAAATGTATATTCTTACAGTCTCCCAATGTTTTCACCAAAATCATATTCATGGCACTTTTTATATCTTTTGTGCACCTGCTTGGTGGCTAATTGTGTCTTGAGGACAATCTGGTCTCTGTGTTTCTCAGCTTTTTCAGATTCTTTCTAGTTTTGTTTAAGAATGAGTTGGTTCATATAGTCTTATTTTAATACTTGGACCCCTACTGTGGGCTAGTTTGCTACCTAAAGGAATCTTCCTGTTACTGTAATAAATGCGAAGGAATTTTTCAATTACACAAGTGTACAAATCAGAATAATTCCTTGGAAAGCAGTAGCCTTTCTGCAGAGCGACCTAAGAGTGTGCAGATCTTCTCCTGTGGTTTTTGTATCTCTCGTTAAGGTAATTCATCACTGTAAGAATGCTGTCAGGTTCATTGGTGAACTTCACAGCAGCAAAGGACATGCACTGTCATATCTTGATGTCCAAAGCTTGCTCCCAAACTTGTGCCAGTCATCCCAGTTCTGCTGAGGCCACAGGCGGGAGCCATGAGCTGTTGGAGTCTTTTGAGTACGAAGTCACCTCAGAAGAGAAAGGCTGCTGCCCTACTAGACAAAAAAAAAGAGACCACAAATCATTCAAGAGCTTTCTTTTTCTTTTTTGCTGACTCCTGCAGCAGGGATTAGAAATACAAGAGTCAAGAAGAAAAGCAGCAGAAGTAAAATCTACCCACATATGCCAAAGTGCTGCAGCCCTGCAGGGGGCTTGAGAAAGATGCTGTTGATGAAGATAGTCTCACTTCTCTGCTTACACTGTCCTGCCATGTTTCTTGCACCAAATTGCATTGAAGAGCATTTCCTTGAAGAGGATACGATACCAGAGAGATCATAGGAAGAGTCAAAATGTAACACCAAATGCATTTTTTCAGTGCTGTTTGGTTTGGAATGAGGGTTTAGGCATTTTTCTCGTCACTTCCGTCAAGTCAGCCTTTTTGGACGCTTGCTGTAAAGGCACTTACTGGTCCTCGCTAACTCCTTGGTTTGAGTGAAAGTTGTGGCTGCTTAGTGTTTCTCAAGATGGATGTGTCACATCAGCATTTACCCCAACTTTACGTTCTCATGCAAGGCTAAAGGGAGCTTACATTTTTAAATTCAATGTTTGATTTAATTGTTCAAACTTCTGTTCTTCTGTGGTTTCTTTCTAGGCAAGAATTGGATTAGAAGGAATTTCAGATTATATCAACTGCAAGAGAGTTGTTGAGACATTTAAAACCCGCCTGGATGTGTTCCTGTGTGACTTGGTCTAGGTGATCCTGCTGTGGCAGGGGATTGGACTGGATGATCTTTCTACGTCCCTTCCAATCCCTAATGATTCTATGATTCTGTGATTGATTTCAGAGAAATTATATCAATTAATAGAAGATCAGCCCAAAGCACGAAAATTGTGCATGCAGTTAGTATTCTTCAAGCTTCCTTTGTCAAAGCTTTTTAAAAGGTGAGCTGCTTACTTTTTGCTCACACAGGTTTCTTGTAGGCACATGCACATATGCTTTCCCAAACAATTAGTACAGTTTATCTCAACTTAACTTCCTACTAGTGAGGCCGGAATCAAGTTCTTGAGGCAGTGTCTGAGGCTAGTTATGGATACAGTCCAGAAAGGTCCACATCTGTTTGTGTAATCAGGGAAGGTGATGTACACAAAGGTGAAAGCAACCATTTGTCGTCAAAGCCTAGCTTAAAGATGAGCTGTGCCTTGGGAATAAAGCAATATGGGCAGTTTTTCTTCTCATTAGCTTCTTTATTTGTATCTGCAGGGGCTGTCAGAAACATGCCTTTAATAACACTCAGCTCTCTGTGTTTTAATAAATGAGGCTGTATGAATCTATAGAATATCACAGAACTGTGATTGTGCAGCAAATGCCTTTGGTGATGAACAATTCAACCTCCCGCTTGAGAATGCTCAAAAAAATTAAACCAAACCCATGAGGGATTAATCTATGATGACTTTTGGTTTTTGCTTATTACGTAGATATTTTTATATGAATATAAAATTCTCTGTTTTCCTCCGTCTTAGTTTGGGAAAAAAACCCGAGCATGTTAGGCAGTGTGTTACCGAGGCAATGGGAAAATCCGGGGAGTGCATCTGGGGTCAGTTATCAGTATTAAACACCTTGAATGAATTGTGTGGCACCAGGGAAACCAGGTGGTTTTGCCCATCCAAAAAGTGCAAGGAAACGCACTGCCTGCAAGCTCTTGTGGCTGCTATTAAATAGAAGCAATTATGAGCAGGAGAAGCACGTTCATTTACGTACACTTACAAAAGCACGTGTCCGTGGCACCACTGAAGACCTGCTTGAAAGTGCTAGCGTAGTCATGGCATTTCCTGCACTGACTTTTGTTCTGCCTTCTCACATTTTCTTGGGACTCTGGAAATCTACCCGCACACCCATTGTCATAGTATCTGCTCCGTTTGTAATTTTTAATCTCTTTACTCTGGCACTTATTTTTATAAAAGCCGTATGCGAGAAGCTTCAGGATGCTGAGAAGGACATAAAGCCACAGTCAGAGCTAAAGGGTTCACTTCATCAGCTGGAGGCTGCTGTTTGCCTGGAGTTCATTGCTTGGGATGGCGCAGGCACCTGTGCCTTGCCTGTTTCAGCCAGATACTCTTTTAAAACTCTTTACAGAGGAGTACTGGAGGTGGTAAGTGATGCTTGGTTTTACCAGGTTTTCCAGAACCCTTGCCCAAAAATCATGACAGTCAGTGTCCTTAAACTCAGGGATTTCGAAGTCCAATTGGACTTAGAACATGCACCATGACCAAAATAAAAACCACTGTATGCTATGAGCAACCCTTTGAAGCTGGGCCACACTGCAACTCACACATAGCTCACTGGGTCAGAGAGGAGAGTACAAACAGGAGCTAAACTGTCTCAAATGATGGGGAGCATGTCTGGCTAAGAACGAGGACTTCTGTGGTCCAGCGTTTGCTCCAAGGACTCTCTTTTTTTTCTTTTTAATTGAAAAGCTACTGAAAAGCAGATTGGATTGAAGAGGCAGTGACTGCTCTGTTATGTATTCATCTTGTACTTCTCTGCACCTTAGCCATCCCAGCCTGTCAGACTTAGAGCTCATTTGGCTGTTTGAGACCCTCGGGTTAGGGCCATCCTTGTGTATTAAATAGCACCTAGTGATGTTCTGTGGTACCTGAATGCAGTGTCTTTACTCGAGTTGTCCCTGGCCTGCTTTGCTCGTCCTCAAGTAATTCCTTGGCAGTTCAGAAGTTGACATGATATACAGCCCGTTGCTAGAAGGCAATTTGTGTGTGGTCTCCTGTCTTGTGAATTCTCCAGTGCTTCAGTGTGTGACAAGCTCACCTGAACCCAGGTAGGTGAAACGCAGGTGTGTCAAGAGTACTCTTATGGCTCATACTATTGGAGTTGAGTGCTCAAATGTGGGTACATTTGGACCCTTTTTTACTGACACAGTTAGAGACATGTCAGTGGTCACAGACTGAGAATGATCTTGAAGACCAGCCCTCCTGACTTTTTTGCCTGGCATCATTACTCTTCAGTAATTTTTTCTATGCTAACAGAAACACACGCTTGTGCAAACCTACCCTTTCTGTCACAGAAAAATGCCAGTATTGCTCTCCAGTGTACTGGGATGACAGTTGTGATAACAGTCTGCTCTGTCAGCTACTAGGAGAAGTGTCAATCTCTTTTGACTCCCCTTCAATATACACTTCTAGCAGAGACAAAAACATCTTTACCAGCCTCTCTGCAAGAGGCTGGCTGCCTACACCGGAGGCAAGTGTTGTGGCCAGGTACCGAAGTGCCCAACTGGTGCATAATGCAGTGTCTTCCAGGATACAAGGACAGCTCCTGGATGCCATGGAGCAGCCGTAACCTTGGAAATGTGTGGCTGGGTCCACAAAATCGAGCTAAAATCTGAGAAAAAAAATAAAACTGCCAGCTTCTTCTTTAGTACCTCAGGTCTTTGTGTGCTTGTCCAAGTAAAACAAGAATTTACTCTCTGGTTTCTTTTGTTAGTGCTGCAAAGTCATGCAGCTTGCAAGGGTTCAAGGGGTTCATTCTTTCCAAGCTGCTCTTTACAACAGAATTGTTAAGCGCTGCATGCAGTGTTTTATTGTGGTGATATATGAGATGGAAGAAACACAGCTTGACTTTCCAACTCGAAGCAAGAGTTTGCAGTGCTAGCAATCAGGAAAAGAGGTATTTGTGCATGTAAACAGCTAGTCTTATCTGGAAATCAAAGGGAGATAACAATCTCGGGACCTTACGACGTTATTTTAACAAGACACAAATGAAGTGTAACAGCAGTGTAAGGCCCTTGTGTGAAACTGTGCAAAATCTAGTCATAGATCAGCTGGTGTGTTTTTGAAAGGAGGGAAGGAAGACTATTTATTTCCCCCCAAAGGAACTTCTATAAAGCCATTTTCCTTATCAGAACAACACCTTTTTCCTGAATGTTATCTCTGACATTTGTTCTGTTTGACCTAATGAGGGCAGGTGGAACACCATGGGAATGAGTTATTGATGATTTGATATAATTTTAACATTTGTTTCAAGCCTGCACATGGAGCTGGTATTTTGAACCTGCATTTTGCTTATTGGTGACCTTTGACTGTTTTATAGTCAATAAGAAGGAAGAAAAATAGTGCTTCTCTGTACTGCTAGGCTGTTAGGTATCTCAAAGTCATATCTAGAGAGTCTGACAAGTTTCTGTACATTTTGTCTTTCCTGATAGCAGAGTTTTGCTTCATCTCCCTGCATAAAATGATAGGAAGCAGTGATGATTTAGATTATTCCCTGACTGATTTAGACCTTTTACACATTTCGTAGCAAGCACACAGTGGTCTTCCTGACTAAGAGGCTCTGTTGTGCTGATGAGATGAAGCAGCACACTGTGGCCTTGCCTGCTGCCCCCATTATTCAGTGATGCTGAGGGTCTGCTGGGCGCTGCCTACACTGGTAGCTGGACACAAGCTGATCTTTCTGCGTGAGGAAAGGTTCCAGGAATCCCTTGCAAAATAGTGTTTTGACCCGGTCATACCCAGAAGATGGACTTTCCTCTGCTAGACGTAAGGGGCTATAGAGTAACCTGCTACTGCACTCCGTTTGTGGTGTTGGCATAGGGGTTTGATCTTCCTCAGAGTGGATGCGGTGTTGTTCACGCAGTAAAACCATGATTAGGAGAGAAGCTTGTGCATCCTCAGCTATGCCCATGCTCCTCCTGTGCCTAGACTGTTGTATTTTGTCTTCTTGGCACTAAACAAAAAAGTATGAGGAGTATGAATGATGAATTAAATAAAAAGTAAAACCATAGAAAGTAAAGATTTAACCTTCTCTGTGCCTCAGTGCAGCCTCTTCCTGTCTTCGTATGAGCCCAGATGTGTGTTAAATCTGGATCAAACAGAATGCAGTCTTGTGGCATATCAAGGCTCAGGGAATACTTTGACATGGTCTCTTGAATTTCAAATGGCTGAACAACCATGACCTGTTTACGTGTCCCTAATAATTTACATGATACTACATTACTAGACCCTTGATGAAGATGTATTCCCAGTGATGCTGCTCTGCCACGATCAGGGGGCATCTTCTATCAAAATAAGAAAACCCCTTTTTAGCTCAGCCTGCCATAATAAATGGCCATTCTTTGTCATTCCATCAGGAGAGCTGTTCTTCTGAAAACCACATTCCCTTCGTCATACTTGGCAACTGGGAAAATTAGGTAAGAAATTAAAATGTAGTTTTCACTGTTGCCATCTATCCTGGCTTCTGGCCAAAGAGATCTGGTTCCCAGCTGTTACAGCATCTTACTTACGCATTGACTCAGTGGGTAGAGCACGGGACTCTGAATTCCTGGGGTCATGGGTTCAAGCCCCATGTAGGACATCTTGAGACAGTACTGTAGACTTACCCTGCTGGAGCAGGGGTTGGACTTAGATGATCTTTTGAGGTCCCTTCCAACCTCTAACATTCTGTGATTCGGTCTGGACCTGAGACCCACAAGCCACCACAGTCCATCAGTCTCTGCCCCAGAATGACCCTTTATGTGAAGCACAGATAATCCATGGAAATTAGAGCTAAAGTCAGATTTTCTTAAAACAGTCCATGAGGATCTGGCTCAGAATACAATCCTAAAAATGCTTTTGTCTGTCACCAAGCAGAAAACTTTCTCCGATTGCTTCCAGAAACCCACACACGGCTGGGCCGTCTGTACCAGTTTCTAGAGCAGCATTTGTCCCACATCACCAGTTCCAGCCACACGTTTGTGCCCACGTGCTGCCTATTCTCTTGGTTATTTTTTGGATGGATCTGTTCCCCCCGCTGGCTCAACACAAATTGCTGGGCTTGCACAAAAGGGGGGCACCACAGTACTGCTGAGGCTGGCATTGCCACCTAAGAAACAGCAGCCTTGGTGTTGTGCCCTTTGCATCCTGTCCCTTCCTAAAGCTTCCCCGTCATGTTTTCTGGCCTTGCTTTCTGCAGTCAGGAACGCCGTCAGTTCATAGGATCATAGGATCATAGGATGTTAGGGGTTGGAAGGGACCCAAGAGATCATCGAGTCCAACCCCCCTGCCGGAGCAGGACAAAACTATCTAACACAGATCACAGAGGAACGCATCCAGGCGGCCTTGAAAGTCCCCAGAGAAGGAGACTCCACCACCTCCCTGGGGAGCCTGTTCCAGTGCTCTGTGACCCTCACAGTAAAGAAGTTCCCCCTTGTGTTGAGGCGGAACCTCCTCTGCTGCAACTTACACCCATTGCTCCTTGTCCTATCACAGGGAGCAAGTGAAAAGAACCTGTCCCCCCCCTCCTGGCCAGCCTTCAGACACTTATAAACATTGATCAAATCTCCCCTAAGTCTTCTCTTCTCCAGACTAAAAAGCCCCAAGTCCCTCAGCCTGTCCTCATAAGCCATGCCCTCCTGTCCCCTAATCATCCTCTGCTGGACCCTCTCCAGCAGATCCCTGTCCCTATTAAACTGGGGGGCCCAAAACTGAGCACAGTACTCAAGATGAGGCCTCAGCAGGGCAGAGTAGAGGGGGAGAAGAACTTCCCTCGATCTGCTGGACACACTCCTCCTAATACACCCCAGGATCCCATTGGCCTTCTTGGCCACCAGGGCACATTGCTGTGCCATGGTTAACCTGTTGTCCACCAGGACCCCCAGGTCCCTCTCCACAGGACTGCTTTCCAGTAGATCACCTCCTAAATAGCACCTTGTTCAGTATGTGATGGGTCATTAGATCACGGGCTATATAGCTGGATACAAATGGTTGCAGTCTTCTTGCTTCTCACCAACAGAAGAGTTTTACTCATTTCAGCCACAGAGGAGCAGAAGACTGGATAAACCAAGGTGTGCCTAGTGAATATGAAAATATTGCCAGCATTTTTCAAGTTCCCCCACCCTGAATGTGTGGCACATGCACCACCTTGGTTCTCAGAACACTTGAGTCTAGAGTTCTTTTGCAGTCACTAAAGCCAGTTAGCAGCTTAGAAGCAAGGGGTCTGAAGGAGCAATGTTCTTGTAAAGCTTTGCTGCACAGTGGTGTCTACAAACAAATTTATCCTCACATCTTTACCAATTGACTCGCACCATAATGATCTCTTATGTTTCCCACTGAATCTCAGAGTATTTTTCATTATTGTAAATCTCTGGCTCTGGCTGCGCTTCATACCTAGGGTCATCTCTTGGACTTCAGGAAGTTTCTTAGCAAGGGTTTTTGATTTTCAGTGGAGCTAACTAAAAGACTGCCCACGTACCATTCCTCATCGTCAGCTCCCAGAATGAGCCCACTTGGGAAGAACAAGATAAATCTAACAACATAGGCAAGGGCATGATGCAGACAATTCACAATAACGCGTAGCTGCATTAGTCTCAGAAGAGCGGTTCAAAGGAGCGTAGGATTAAGCAAACACTGCGTATGCAGTTCGTTTGCACCATCTGCTGAACCAAGTATCGAGAGGGGAACAGGGAGGAGACACATGGGACTGTGTGTTGAAATAAATCTGGGTGCCTACAAGTCTGCAGCCAGGAGAAGGAAGGAAGGAAGAAGGATGTCTTTTCATAGTTCTCAGAGATTTGATTTTTTTCATTTACCATTTTTAGGAGCAGGGAAGGTTGCGGGCCTTAATATTGTCTACTCTGCAGTCCAGTTCAGACTGAGATAGGAATTGGTGTGTAAGTATAGGAAACACAAGTGTGGAAATTACTATGCAAAGAATAAGAAGCACAGATTTCTCAAACAAGTTGGAATGCTATGAGTGAGTACATGTAAAGTTTGGGCTTGGACAGACTGACCATGTGTTAGGTGGGTTAGACAATACAGCTGCTTGCTAAGATAGTGTGTGGTACTGATGAGCACAGGAGGTAGGCATTTCATAGAATCATCATAGAATCATTAGGGATTGGAAGGGACCTCGAAAGATCATATTTGGATCCTTTCATCTGATTTCTGTCTATCACTGTATCCAATATACATCAATAATGTGACCAGGAAGGCTTTCCTGTGAAAGGTGATCAAAAGCTCGGTTGTTAGATGCCATTGTGAAATCTATGTGTTTGTTAAAAGGTCAGACTGTATTTTTGCATTGCCCCATATAGGAACAGTGATACAAGGAAAAAAGTTCCCAGTATTCCAGTAGTCTGGAGGTGCCAGTGCATCTCTCTGAAGCACTGATATGCGGTATTAGCATTTACCAACCTGTTTCAGTCACTGAAAACCTCTGTTTATTTCTTTTCATCCAGACTGATTAAATAAATACTAGAAGTTGCAGTTTTTCTCTTGTAATATAAATTGCTATAAGAAATGTGATTGAATTGTTAGGTATTTAATTGATAATAATTGCTCTGAACAGTCTGTGCTGAAAAAGACAGTGGCCATGGAAGTCAAAAGGTATTTGCATAGAAGTTTAACTTGGTGATAAATGGCTCTGTGTGTGAGAGATTAAACCTGAGCTGCAAATACTGCTCCATCTCTAGAGGCTTTGAAAAATTCTGGCTTAGCTGCAACAAAAAAAATAGAAAAAAAGAGGAAAAGAATTTTCTGTGTCCTTTCTTTTGGTGTTGAATAGGAGAATATTGTGGAATATGATTGATTAGAATGGTCATACAATTTACTGCATTAAAAATGTAGTGAAATATAGAAATTGTTTAGATGGCTTAATTTGCAGTTCTGCTAATGTTTGAATACCTCAGAATTACTCATGAGCTCATCATAGATGGTGTTGAAGTACATAAGGCACCAGCAGAGAACCCAGTTAAGACTTTATGTAGGCTGTTATATTTTACTGAATTACTGCCAAACTGAACCTAGTGGCTTCCATTTCATTGAGACATAACTGGTCTTTGGCAAGAACAGAACGTAGCCTCTCAGCATCCATTTCAAACTATGGAATTATTAGTTTCCTGATCGTATTGATGGGACATACAGCAGTTCAGAGAAACGTTGAAAAGACTTTCTGGATGCCACGTGCTCTAGCAAGAGGCTATTTTCTCAGGGAAAAAAAACCCACTATACCACCACCACAGGAATCTTTAGGTCTCAGTAACTCCTTCCCCATAAAACTGACTTCTTCTGACACTAGTGGTGATAATGAGAATTTGGCAATTGTTCTGTGACTTGTGTGATATTTTCAGTCCTAGCTGGAGCACATTAAAAAGCTGTTCAGAAGACAGAAGGTACACTACTGGGGTCACACTAGCAGAAAAGTTCAAAGTCTGTCCTGGCTCTCTAAAAGAACAGAAATGCCTGAAGAAAACTGATGGGTTAGGAAGGAGAGAATGACTCAAACCGCATGGCAGAAGTAAAATGTGTGTTGCCTTCTTCACATAAGAAGATGTGAATTGTAAATATTTTCATAAGTATAAAAAGCCAAATAATTGTTGTTGTGGTCAGAGTTTCCAGAGGCAGGCGCCATGACTTGCGAACTTCTGGGGATATCACATCAAGAAACAGCGGCAGCGTCCCCAGCCACACCAGGACCAGTGCTACTGCCTGCATGCATCAGTAATGTATGGACGGTGCTATCTGCAAGTGATGACAGATTTGGCTTCCAAGCCAAATGTAGAAATGTAGATCTGTCCAGATAGTCCAGTTCCTCTTCACCACAGAAAATGAGACATCCCAGTCGCCAGACCTGTAGCTGGTAGAGAGCTGGTAGACAATGTTCTTAGCGTAAGCCACTCTGCCTGCATTTCCACTAGCAATCCAAACAGAGCTACAGCGCTTTGCTGAGGGATGGCAGATAAATATCCACCCCTGTGAGCTGTTGACACATTTTCTCAGACAGTTTATACCATGACACCGTGCTCTCTGCCACGCTGCAACTGGGTATCGCTGTCAGAGCAGCCTGGGTAAGGAATGATTTCCAGTAAGAAGAGTAGTTGGGGCCACTCTCAGCTGCACCCAACAGTTTAGCTGTGGGCACTCGAGCTCTGCTCTGCCACATGTTCTGAAGGCAGGAGAATCACCCTCACACACTTTATTTGGGAGCATAAGTGCACCCTAAATCTGTACCCATTAGTAATGGATCTGTGTGCACCGGATCACCAGCTTGGCCTGGATCAGATGGGAGCAAAACTGAATTTCTCCTATACTGACAACGTAGAATCATAGAATCATTAGGTATTGGAAGATCATCTAGTCCAATCCCCCTGACACAGCAGGATCACCTAGGCCAAGTCATACAGTCAGTAAGGGTTGGAAGGGACCATAGGATCATCCAGTTTCAAGACCCCTGCCATGGGCAGGGACACCCCACCCTAGATCAGGCTGGCCAGAGCCTCACCCAGCCTGGCCTTAAACACCTCCAGGGATGGGGCCCCAACCACCTCCCTGGGCAACCCATTCCAGGCTCTCACCACTCTCACAGTGAAGAACTTCCTCCTCACATCCAGTCTAAATCTACCCATCTCCAGCTTTGCTCCATTCCCCCTACTCCTGTCACTACCTGACATCCTAAATAGTCCCTCCCCAGCCCTTTTGTAGGCTCCCTTCAGATACTGGAAGGCCACAATAAGGTCACCTGGGAGCCTCCTCTTCTCCAGACTGAACAACCCCAATTCTCTCAGTCTGGCCTCATAGAAGAGGTTCTCCAGTCCTCTGATCATCCTCATAACCCTCCTCTGCACATGCTCCAGCATCTCCACATCCCTCCTGTAATAAGGGCTCCAGAACTGGACACAGTACT
>VXBP01004901.1:49254-130535 GCA_013400115.1 Rhinopomastus cyanomelas
AGGGCAGAGTAGAGGGGGAGAAGAACCTCTCTTGATCTGCTAACCACCCCTCTTCTAATCCACCCCAGGATGCTGTTGGCCTTCTTGGCCACAAGAGCACATTGCTGGCTCATAGTCATCTTGTTGTCCACCAGGACCCCCAAGTCCCTGCTGAGGGTGCACTCAATGCCTCTGTCCAGGTCACTGACAAAGATGTTGAACACGACTGATCCCAGGACTGATTCCTGAGTATGCACGGTGGAGTTTAGACTGGCTTTGTTTTTTATGCTGGGCAATACCTGGTTGGATGCTGGGATGAAACTGGCAGATGAGTCCTTGTATGGCATGAAAAGTAATGTCAGATATTTTGAGGAAAAAATTTGATCCAGTCAAATTAATTTCAAAAAGCACAGCTCTTTGCTGATTCCCAAGAGCTTTAACACCAGGGTTGCCGTGCTGCTGGGGCACAGCCTGAGTTGCACAGGTAATGGCACTGAAAGCCGTGCTGCAGTGCGGTTGGCAGCACCAGCACGCACACTGAAGGCCTTTTGCAATAGTGCTCTTATTGAGAACTTCAAATGAGCAGATGCATTTGAAAGACTTCCCAGAAAATAAATTTCCTTTTCAGCTGGCAGCTCAGTTATCCATCTCAGTGGTCTGTGGATTAAGTAATTTGACAACCACTGAAAGGTTTCTTTTTGTGAAACAATTGTGTGTTACTGCTCTCTCCTTCTTTCATGTCACCTGTACAACTAACCCAGAAATTCCGTGTGGATATATCGAGATGCATACGGAGACCAGCCAGCCGCTCCAAGTAGTGTGTGATGATGCTGGTGTGTTTCAAGAACTGCCACAAGACAGGCTTGTAAAAGGGTGGGGAGGGGAAAACAAAGGCAGAGAAAGGGTTAGGAAGATTGTTTTTATCTATTTGCTTCTTAGCTCACTTCTTTACCTATTTGGGGAAAGTGGGAGCAAGTATCTTAGTCATTTCACACCACAGACAATTAATACAGGGCAGATCTAGTTGAGACTCAGCATCCTGTTTTTATAAGGCCGTTGGATGATCTGGTATCTATTTTATTAAGATATCGGACAGACTGGGCAATTGGATTTTTCTAAGTGTGCAGTTTGGTTAGTCCTTCACTTTTCAGTGCTGTAGTGCAGGTTGAGTGGGAAGAGGCTGGGCTATCCCCCATGGTCACAGCATGGTGGCAGTTTTCCCTCTCAGTGTTTCCCTGAGGACCTCTCTGCAGCGCCAACAAACTACCAAGAACTGGTGTGAGCGGGTGGTCTAAGGCATTGCCATGACCACACACGATGCCCCACAGCACTTCAAGATGCCGTTGTTCTGGGAAGAGGGAACCACATGTGCCTGTGTGTTGTACCTCCAACGGACCATCAGATCCACCCACCTGAAATCCCATGTCTGTTTTTTTATAGATCCTGACAGAACAGCTTGAGTACACTTTGTGCAGTCACAGGAAAAGTACTGGTTTTGCTGTACCTGAGTAGAATTCTTAACAGAAAAACAAACCTCATGTCGGTGCGCTGGTTTTGATTTTCTCTTTTGACTTTTGGTGAGGGGGTTCCGTAGTCACCAGGTGAAGAGCAGAGTTAGAGCTTCATTTTTAAGATGAGCACGACCTAGGCTCTGATCTGTGCAGGCACACGTTCAGAACCTATAAATAATTTTGCCCCAGTGTTTTATTGCCTGTATTTAATTGAAGTGCAAAGCAATAATTCCCTTCCTACCTACAAATCAGAGAATCAGATGGGTAGTTATTACATTTTTCTGGGAACAGGAACCTACTACATTAGCATCATCAAAAAGGTTCAAAATGTAGCTTATCTGCAACTTGCTGGGCCAAGGGGCAATTAGTCTGATCCGCAGTGCATCCTTAGTTATTTTGATAGTGTTGCTGTGAATTAAGTTTATTAAAACATGATTTTAATGACAGGTGTAGGATACATTAGTTGTGCATCGTGGCTTAACCCCAGCTGGCAACTAAGTGCCCTGCAGCTGCTCACTTGCTCCTCCTGAAACCCTGGTGGGATGGGGAGAAGAATCAGAAAAATAAGAAGTAAAGTTTGTGACTTGAGATAAAACTGGTTTAATAATTGAAATAAAATAGTAGATAATAATGAATTAAATATAATACAAAGGGAGATAATCAAAAGTAAGAGAAATTAAACCCGAGAGGTGATGCACAATGCGATTGCCTACCACCCGCTGCCCAAGCAGCAATCTACTCCCTGTCAGCCAGCTGGACCCATTTATGTGCTGAGCTTGATGTTCTGTGGTATGGAATATCCATTTGGCTAGTTTGGGTCAGCTGCCCTCCCAGTTTCTTGTGCATCCTCTTGCTGGCAGAGCATAGGAAACTGAAGTCCTTGACTGAGGATAAGCACCACATGACAACAACTAAAGCTTCGGTGAGTAATCAACGTTATTCTCACAGTAAATCCAAAACACAGCACTGTAGCAGCTATTAGGGGAAAAAAAATAACTCTATTGCAGACAAACCAGGACCTAATGTTATTAATTATATTGTCATTAAAAGAGTTTAAGCATTATTAACGCACACACTATCAA
This sequence comes from Rhinopomastus cyanomelas, assembly GCA_013400115.1. Taxonomy (NCBI): domain Eukaryota; kingdom Metazoa; phylum Chordata; class Aves; order Bucerotiformes; family Rhinopomastidae; genus Rhinopomastus; species Rhinopomastus cyanomelas. The sequence continues at coordinate 51,827 of VXBP01004901.1, forward strand.
TACTTAAAAGCATCATTGCCTGATGGTGATAATACAGCTTCACTAGTGGATGATCTATGACTGCATGCACTAAATACTCTCAACTTTAAGGCCATTAATCCCTATTTTCTTTGAATATGTTTAATTAAAAAGTTCTGTTTTCCAGTAATTGCTCATTTTATATAACCCTGAAATGGAATTTTATCGAGGCACAAGGTCTTTTATATAAACATCCATCTGTCCACAGCATAGCAGTGCCGAGACAAATTTTGTGGATTATGCGAGGAATGGAGAGATTACAGAAGAGTCTGTGTCCCTGTAAGAACTGTGAACTTTTGTCCTCTGTGTAACGGCTCTGGAGGATTTTTGCTGTTACAATTTTGGTACCAAACTGGGGGAGTTGCAGAGTCAATAGGAGAGAAACCCATGAAACAATGGGTTTAATACCTAACAGAGTAGCTTTTTTCATTTACAAAGAAAAGCTCCTTCCTTATTCCTTTTTCCTGGGTCAAGCTCTGCACTATGAAGTATTATCTGCTTGTTATATTGTTCCTTCCTATTCCAGCACAGAATTAAGGAAACCTCAGTTGCATATATAATAATACATATACATATATCTGTGCTTCAGGCTGGGAGATTCCACTTATAAAATACAAAATGTGGTGATATTAATAAGGTCAGCATTAAAAAAGGGTAAAATAAATGCATTGAAATTTGACAGTTTATTAATAATTTCATTATAAGGGGTGTTTTTACTTTCATTGCTCCTCTATCTTGCCACAGTTCATTGGCTAAAGGCCAAGCTAGCTCTTGCGTTGGCACATTACCATGCGGTGTAGTTCTGTGCCTCTCTTCCATTTATTAATGCTGCAGACTTCCTTCAATTCAGGCTAAAAATAGAACTGGGTATGTGAAAAACACTGCATTTGTGCTGGAGCTGCAGTATAGAAACAAGAGGATTTTACATCACGGGGGGAACAGACTCATGACACAGAGGGCTGGCTGCCTGTACTCTGGAAAACAGGTTTCTTTTTGCATGGCTGTAAACAAGATTAGAGCTGCAGTGTCCACATTAGTCTGAAGGGTGAGTCACAGCTGTGGTACCGCCTCGATGTGTGTGAATCCTCCTGTGTATGTGCTGTGTGAAGGAAGGCTAATTTCTTGTACAAGAAAACCTGAGAAGAGTTCAACACACCAAATCCAATGTGTAAAATCAAAGGTGAAAGTGATTTTTTTCATTATTAAGTGTCACTGTCCGTGTCCTCTAAAAAATTAGGCATGAAACTACAACTTCAACGACACCACTAAATTTTAGACCCACCTTTTGCCCAGACATAGCCTCTCCTATTGTTTTGCACTTGATATCTTTACAGCAGCATTTGCTATCTCCAGCCCACTTCACCAGGAAAAACATCTTCTACTTATTTTCAAGTTGCAATACAGCTGCCCACTGAAGATCGTCAGCGTTCAAATACAGTCCCTACACTCTTGATCTTCTTTGTAATGCTGTGGTTTGTGTTGGATCAGCAGTAGTTTGAACAAGGTGGTTGAGTCCCCATTGCTGGATGTGTTGAAAAGTTGCTTAGATGTAGTATTGGGGGATCTGGTTTAGGGGTGACCTTGTAGAGTAGGGTTACTGGTTGGACTCGATGATCCCAGGGGTCTTTTCCAGCCTGAATGGTTCTAAGACAAACAACACAGTGGGTTCCATCTGAACCTAAGGGAGGTACCAGGGACACGGGTGAAGAGAGATAGTGGGTGCATTCCATAGCCAAAATGAAAAGTGGCAAAACTGATAAGGTCTCATTGTTGCACAAATAGAAAAAGCTAACAGTTTGCTTATCAGAAATATCAGGTGTTAGGACTTGACTCAGAACTGCTGAATAGTAGCTTGTTTGCCTTTGGAGAAACAGAGAGGAAGGAAATGTCACGCAGCAACATCATCTGTGATAATGGTGGGAGATGGCAAACAGGGAAATAGACCTTTCCGATGCTGTTTCCTAAAGATACTGACTGGGCTGGCCGTGAAGGAACTCTCATTATTGAATACTTGCACTTGGAAAAAAATACGAGGGAGAATGAACCTGTTTTGAAGTGCACAACAGTCTCTGAAGCCACACTTGGCTTGTTCTTAACAATCTGTGCTGATTTACATTAGAATTACATTTTGTTCTGCCGACCTCTCTGGAGCTGACACTCTGTGTGATACCAACTGCAGTATAAAGGATCGCACCACGCAGTCAGCATGATGCACCTTGCAATATAATCTAACACTAACGTTAAATTAATTTACAGAGATGAATTTTATGGCCTCTCTTAAAGTCATTTAAGAGCTTAATTCTGATCTAATGTGTAAGAGAAATTTTGCCTATTGATTACTGAATTTATAGATGGTTGTGTGAGAAGAGTCACAAAATATGTTGGGCTGTGTGAGACTTACTGTTATCATACAAGCTTGTAATTTGATGTATTGATCCTCTTCTGCATCTAGGTTACCTGCTCAAGGAGAAAGTTCAAGCAGGTTGACCTCATTGCAGGACAGTGTGTGTGTTTTGGATTGTGCTGGACTGCACTGAGAGGTCCATAAAGAAGAGTTAGTGCTGAATCATTTAAATTCTGAATAATTCACAGCCTTCAGAATTTAGGCCATTAGGTGGAAGATCGGACTTCTGCAACGACTTTTGTTTTCATTAACTGAACGTGCGTACAGCCACTGGATGCAGTTTGCTTCTGCCACTGGGATTCCAGGAATAATATCTACTTGTGTTATTGAAACCAACTGCACTTACTTTGCCTCGCTGCCATCAGGGGAAAAGGAAGCAGCTAACCTTTACTGTTCACCTTGGTGTAGGCTGTGGGAAGAGGCGTGAGCCCAGCTGGTGCAAACAATATGAAACACTCGTAAGACTTGTGTGAGAGTGTTGAAGGAAGGCTTTGCACAACATCTCCCCATTGTCCAGGAGGGACATTCTTGTAGTGGCTGGGTAATGAGGGGAAGAGTGAATAATTTAGAGCTTTCAAGTTCTTGCAAAGAATCCAAAAATATAAACCTGTTAAAAAACAGTATTAAAACTTCAAAGAGAAAAGCAAAACTGCGAACAGTGGAGCACCTTTCTCAACACATAAACTATAGAAAGATCAAACAATATCATCACAAGGGAAAGAGTAAGAGCTGCTTTTTGAAAAAGCCTGAGGGGAGAGGGTTGTCAAATAGTTCCAGCAATGACTAGGAGGCCTAAAACATATATTTTCAATGCTTCAGAGTACTGTGAAATAGAAATCATTCCAGCACATGCTGCAGTGATGAACACACTGCCAAAGCAGTAACTGAGCAAGGCAGTTGTCAAACTTGTCTCCACAAATGCAACTCCAGTACAAGTGCTTTCCCCTCAGACAGGGAAAGAAGAGCCTATCTGCCCGTTCAGCATTTGCTGCATGGCATCTTGAGAGTCTTTCACACCACTCATGACACAGAAACTGAAGATCTCACTAAGACTTCTCATGTCCATTGTAAGAAATGTCTAGTTTGGTACCGTATGAATGCTAAGGATGTCCTCAGATGTCGGTCTTCTTAGGGGAGCGTGTGCTCAGCTGTCTGCAAAGCATTTCAGCAGCAGTTCTATGGGAACAAGGACATTCACCAGAATGTCTTGTTACAGACGCGTTGAACCTGGAGCCCTTTTGCTAGTGTGGCCACAATGCAGGGAGTGAGAAATCTGCAATCCCAGGTGGGATACAGAGAAGGAGGGATAAGCTTTTTGAACTGTATAGGAAGCTGGGTTCCTTGGTGACCAGACACATGGTTTTGATGCCGTCACTGACATAACCATGCAAAAGGGCAGAATTCATGGCCACGAGAGCTAGCAAAGTTGCCATAATCGTCTGCATTGCTTCAGACTGTGTGGAGGAGAGGGCACTGGTGGAAACTGTTAGTGAACTGATATGTTCAAAAAGTAAACAAATGAGGGAAGGAGAGAACAGCATTAAACTTGGGTGCAGCACACTAACAAGAATGAATTGCAGCACCGCTCGTGATAGCCATGCTGTGTTACGAACTGCTTCTGTTTCCTACCTACTCATTGTATTTCCTGGAATTTTTAAGCTTAGCCTTACCTGAAATGAGTACTGCTTCTTTCTATTCTCCCTGTTGCTTGAATTTAAATGGCTGCAGATACAGAGCAGTGCAAAAACATGATGAGCTGTGTAGCTTGGGAGCAATTGAGCAGCTGAATACTGCATTATTGAGAAATCATTTGCTACCTCTGGGTGTTAGTGAGAAACTAGAGAGTCCTAGACTGGCATTCAGGGCAGAGCACAGAATGAATAACCATTACAGAGTGCTGAGAATTCAGTAGTGAATTTCAGCATGGACCCTCAGTAGTTGCATGGCCTCCCATGGCATCTTGCAGGCTTCGCAACACACAGGAAAGAAGCAGTGAATCCAGGAGCCTTGCGGCAGAATGGATCTTACATTGTTTCCAAAATAACTGAATTATCAATGAAATGAATGACATTTCTCTTAATGTGCGGCAGGCAATCTGCATAGCAAAACAGCCACGGTTCCAGGCGTCAGCACGTGAGAACCATTTAAGCATAGATCAGTGGTCCTCAAGGGACTTGTAGATAGCTACATGAAATTGTTGTTTTCACGTTGCCAAATTACTCTTGGCTTAGTATTTTCTCTCCTATCTAGTCGAGATAGGAATCACTTCAGAACAAGGGGCTCGGCATTTTGTAAAATACCCGGCATAGTATAAATAATAAATAATGAGCTGTGGATGCTAATGATCATTAATATTGCAAGTGCTGAGCTGGAAATTTTCCTTCCTAGTTTCTTAGGTGATCGCAAGTATAAATACTTCTTGACTCTGATTTGTGAGTAGTCACAAAACATGGAACCCTCTCTCCATTGTGGAGTGATAGCTAATAAGAATATCCCAGACCCAGCTGATCTCAGGGTATGGAATTTGTCCCAGAATCTGCTCTTGCAATGTTATTGTACTGCAGGATGAGTTTCTGCATTTTTTAAAGCTAACACAAAATATCCACTCCGTATGGTCTTAGAGACATGAAATATGAGCCAAATTCAGGCTGATGCAGCACTGTCTTGCTGAGCCCTGAACCAGTCTAAATCAATTTCTTTGAGAGGTGAATGCACATTCGTCTCAATGAGATTTTAAGTCAAAAACTAAAGAAAGACATTTCAGTGACAGTTTTTAAGCCTGTTCACTACTCTCTGATTAAAGTAAATGTATTTAATTTAGGAGTAAACAGAGTAAATATGCCCGTACCATATTTACAAGCAGTTCTCCACCTCTTTCTGGATACCAAAAGCTTATGTTGTTCCCTACATATGAAACAAAAGAGAGGACTTCGGTCTGCTTACACACTACTGATTTTAAAATCTTTGGCACAGAAGCAATTGGAAATAGAGAGCGGCAGTCATGGTAAACGAGTCAGGGATTATTTTATGGTATTGAGCTACTTAAGTTATGGAGGTTAAGAGCTGCCTTGTCATTCTGTTCTAAAGATCATCTAAGGCTTCACTAAAATAGATGAGCCTGTGCAGTCTGGATAGTCGGGTTAAAATAACTACTTTTATAATTTATAACCAAGTTGTTAGTGAATTTGACGCTCGCTACACAAATGTTGCTGCTTCAAAATCGGTTGTTTATTCCATGTGTCTCAAATCGTGGGATGTACAGTGAACTTTTCTTATTAGTGTCCACATCACCACAGGACTGTGCAGTGCCTCTTCAAAAAGTGAGAGCAGGTAGCAGACTAGTATGTTGACTGATGGCAATCTCAAAACCACGTATTTTGTCTTTAATTTTATCATGTAGGGAAGGAGAACAGATATAGCTGACCCACTGGAACACACTGATGAAAGAGATTTAGATTTGACTTGACATACTGGGCAAGAGCTTGGAACAAAGCAAAAGCAATTCCCTCCAGAAAAACAAATACACTTCTTTTGGTTCATAAAAAAACCCCAAACCGTTCTCATTTATATCTCCCTGTTTTTAATGGAAAACAAAGATGGTTTTAAGATGAAAATGTTCTGTATTCACATGCGATTCTTAAACACAAGCTATTTTCAGCAGTGAATTGCAAGCCGGCCAGTGAAAGTGGCAGCAATATGTTCCCAGGAAATTTTCATGCCTCCCTCTGTTCTGCAGAGGAAAGATACTTACATTAATTTTGAAAAACAAGCACGAGCAAAGAAATTTAAACTCTGCTATAAGCCTTACCCATTTCTAACAGCAAAGCAGGAACCGTATCGAGGGCTGCAGCAAGGCATCGTTGTTTCAGTGCTGTACTGCTAGGAGGGCAGGGCGTGTGCACTGGCACCACTCCTGGAAGTCAGCCATTCAGGTACAGCTTTTCCATAGGGGCTAAAGAAACCCATCCACAATGTTCCCACTTCCTCACCACAAATGTATCAGGAGCGTATGGTGGGCCTCTGGAAATATGTGTCTGTGGATGTCCTTAAAACAGTGTCTTTTCAGAAATGCTGCCCTGCCGAAGCTAATGAGACCTTTCCCAGGGAAATCTAAGAGGGCCAGAATTTTACTGGTAGCATTAACTGGGGCCATTCTCTCTAGAGCACATACAGACATATATTTCATAGGAATAAAATGCGATTGTGTTCAAATTTATTAGTTAATAACAAAATCATAATGGAGGTTAGAAAAATGAGATGTAAAAGTGCTGAGTATCTTCAAGGGTGTATAGTGTATTCTAGGTGTACCTTAACTGTCGACATCCTGCCCAGACAGTAGGCAGTGCCCGATACTCCCGTTCAAGTGTTTTTTGTCATTTTTAGGAAGGGTCATGAATCTCAGTGAGGTCTGAGGTTCCTACACCTTTCAAGTGACTTAAACAGGCATTGAACCAGGAGAAGTTTCAAGCATCAAAGAGTTAAAACTACATTTCAGTAAAACTTCAGTGAATGTTCTTACCACAGGCAGGTTCCTTGCTGTTTTCATTCAGAAAAACTGATCTTATGATAGAATGGTTTTGGTTGGAAGGGACCTTAAAGATCGTTTAGTTCCAACCTAATGACAGAATCATTCAGGTTGGAAAAGACCCTTGGGTCCAACCATCAACCCTACTCTTCAAGTTCACCCCTAAACCATATCCCCCAACACTACATCTAAGCAACCATCCAGAGATGGTGACTCAAGCACCACCCTGGGCAGCCCATTCCAGTGTCTGACCACTCTGTCTGTGGGGGATTTTTTCCTGATGTCCAATCTAAACTTACCCTGTCAGAGCTTGAAACCATTCTCTCTGGTTGTGCCACTAATTACCTGTGAGAAGAGACCAGCGCCAACTTGTCTACAATGTCCTTTCCGGTAGTTGTAGAGGATGATGGGGTCTCCCTTAAGCCTCCTCTTTCTCAAACTAAACAGCCCAAACTCTCTCAGTCTCTACTCAGAAGATTTATTCTGCAGGCCCTTCACCAGCTTCGTTGCCCTCCTTTGCACTCGCACCAACACCTCGATGTCTCCCTTGTACTGAGGTGGCCAAAACTGGACCCAGTACTCAAGGTGCGGCCTCACCAGTGCTGAACACAGGGAAAATGGAATGCTGCAGACAGGGACCTATTCCACTAGGTTGGGTTTCTGCATTAAACATCAACATTTTGAGGTGTCATTTACATGAAGATTTTAGATAATTCCGTATTTTTAAAACTGTGGTTAGTGTGACTTCTGCTTGTATAGACCAGACCGGCAACAACAGGAAGATCCAGTTCTCAAAATTGCTTCTCTTGGACTTTGGGACTGGCTGTCCAGCACTTACTGACCAGACACATTTTTTATTTTAAAAAGCACCTGGATGGTGGTTGTGTCAGTCTCATCACCCAAGCACTGCAAGGCTCTGGGAAGGCTCTGCAGAAGGCGCTGGGAGGCCGCGCTCTCCGGGCCGCGCGCTTCGCAGGCTGTTGGTCGGGCCGGCCCTGCCCCCTGCAGCTCAGAGCCGGCAGCGCGGCGGCGCCCGCACTCTGGGGAGCAGACTTGGCGCGGCACAGATCTCGGGGAAATGAGGCTTTATTGAAGAGGGTACTTGCTAATTACATTAGCAATAGATTGCGTTGCCTTGTGGTGTGCGAAAGGAAAGGAGAAGAAAGCATTAGCACTGGTCGTGCTGCTGATCTTCACTGCTGTCGGTACACGTGGCTGTTCTCAGCAAAGGAGAAAGCAAGTACTAGGAGAAAAATGATGAGGCTAAACCATTCTTGGTGTGACTAGAGTGATCTCAGAACTTCCCCTAACCTTTACCTCTGAAGTACGATTTTGGCTGTGCTGATACCTGAAGCATTACAGGATATTATATGTGGATCTATACTCTCAGAACCCTCTAACTGCTGTCTGCAGTGCCTCCAGTATCTCCTCATATAACTCCCTTCTTAAAGCACTCTCTTTTTTTGAAAGCCTATAAATGCTAGTCTTCTCCTCTAAAAAGAAAAACAGTCATTAAAAAAATAAATCAAATCATTCCAGATGTTTTACAAACCTAAAAAACCCATGTGCTTTATTATGTTCCTGACTTTCACTTCCCTGAGCCCCCAGGGTGTAGCATTACAATTTTCTCAAGTTGGATCCAAGCCCTGTAGTAGATGAGTTGTCCACAGAATATGGATGGAACTCCAGCAAAATCACTGACACCCTGTGCAGCGCTGGAATACGTGCACGCGCCCCAGTGTGTGCCAGGCACCCACAAATACAAATGTCTCACGCCAGTGACTTACCTTGCTGTAAAGCTCTGTGCTCGTCTCTGGTACTGGATCTGACTCACGGTTATCCACACTGACACAGCAATGGTTCTACAGCAAAGCTTAGACATCATTGTGATGAGTTCAAATAAGAAAACAGGACTGAAAACTAATCCTCGCTCTACTGGCTTACTAAGCGTTATGCAGAGTTGTTTTGGTGTGTTTTTGTACAGAGGGAGATTATATGATCTATTATGATGTGCATTCTTCCAAGTGTGTTTTAGAAGCTAAGCAAAGCATAATTTTTCTTCGAGTTCTGGGCTTCATTCGGTCATCCCCACATTAACAATACCTTCTCATGCCTGAAAACATCGTTCTGGGACAGCAAAATCATACAGGTGAGAGGAGTAGAACACCTCTCTTATGAGGAGAGGCTGAGGGAGCTGGGTCTCTTTAGCTTGGAGAAAAGGAGCCTGAGAGATGACCTCGTGAAAGTTTATAAATATGTGAAGGGTGGGTGTCAGGAGGATGGAGCCAGGCTCTTCTCAGTGTCATCTAGTGACAGGATGAGGGGCAATGGATGTAAGCTGGAACGTAGGAGGTTCCACATCAGTATCAGAAGGAACTTCAAAGTGAGGGTGACAGAGCACTGGAACAGGTTGCCCAGAGGGGTGGTGGAGTCTCCTTCTCTGGAGACTTTTAGAACCCACTTGGATATGTTCCTGTGTGACTTAGTCTAGTCCAGCATCCAGTATTCCTTCCAGTATCTGAGAGGGGCCTACAAAAAGGCTGGGGAGCGACTGTTTAGGATGGCGCAGAGTGACAGGACTAGGGGGAATGGAGCAAAGCTGGAGATGGGTAGATTTAGAGTGGATGTGAGGAGGAAGTTCTTCACCATGAGAGTGGTGAGGGCCTGGAATGGGTTGCCCAGGGAGGTGGTTGAGGCCCCATCCCTGGAGGTCCAGGCTCGATGGGACTCTGCAGCCTGGTGGGGTGTCCCAGCCTGGTGGGGGTGTTGGAACTACATGATCAGGTGGTCCCTTCCAACCCTGAGTGATTACGATTCCGTAACTTCTCCAGTGAAGTGATCCTGCTGTGCCAGGGGGATTGGACTAGATGATCTTTCGGGGTCCCTTCCAATCCCTAATGTTCTGTGATTCTGTGAGATCAGATCCAGGATAATCTAAGGCATTTCAGCTGGCAGTAGGCACCTACACATGGGCATATGAGGCCACCGTTTGTGTTGCCTAAACATGAAGCTTGGAAATGTCTAACTGTTTCTTGTCAAACATTGCCATTAAAGGTTCTGGGTCCCTAGAAATACACAGATTAATTCTGTGATCATGTATCTTCGCTGCACTAAGTTCTTAAAAGTCTTGAGGGTGTTTTCCTGAGTGACTGATTCTGAGCTGCCTATAAACCACTTGTGAAAGAGATCCGTTTTCCAAATATTATTGCTATAGTGCACAGTGAAGACTTGTACATTTTAATATTACCCAGTGCTTGAAAAAAATATTAAAATAGATGTTTTGAAAAGGAATCTCAAAGAGTGAGATTAAGTGATCTGTGGGGATTCGGCAGCCTAAGCTTCTTCTACATGCCAGTGAGTGCAGGAGTATGTAAACCATGTTTTAAGAAATCACTTTGTAATATGATGCAGTCAAACCAGCCTGCCTGTTGCGCTGCTTACTAGCCATTAAAGTAGGCAGGTGGTTTTAGCCATCCTGGCTCTTAAGGGTATCTTGTCCCCAGATTTTTGATCTAACTGTTTACGGAAACCAAGCTATGGATTGTCACTGTTAGGCTCCTCACACTTCAGATAATTGGACTGCTATCTTTTCCTCTTTCAGGGATTGGGTTTTGAGACACTTTAGATCTCGAGTAGGTCTCAAAGATCATTGAAAAAGGCTGTGAGGTTTAGTATCAGTCATTGTTAAACCAGTTGGGTTTACATTTGTGCCCAATTCACATGAGCTAGACGCATTTAAAATGGACTTGTTACTAGAGTACAATGTCCTCAGGCATCCAAAGCTGACCTTGCCGTTTGGAGTGTTTAGAGTTGAAAAAACAGTTGGGAATTCCCCCAAACCAAAAGAGGAGTTCATGTGAGAATATACAGCTCCAAATCTCCAGAAGATGACACCATCCCTTCTCCCAGTGTAAGGGCCAAACTCTTGGCGCTATGAGTCCATGTGTGTGAGACCAGTCAGGCATTGCTACAATTTTGGGTTCATATCCCATTTTAATTTTGTGTGTGAAGTGAGTACAGTCAGGATTAGCAGTCAAGATATCTGGAGGCAGCAGGGACTGCTTAGTTCCCCTCAGCGCACATTATGGTTAGTGCACAATAGGAAACATCTTTGCCAGATGATAAAGAAGAAACATTCTCTTTGTTGCCAGCAATAAATATATATGGAGGAGTAAATGCATCATGAATAAAGTGTCCCTAAGGAAATCTTGGAAGACCCTACATGTATATTTACATACTTTTAGTCCCAGCACCAGTAGAACTGTGTGAGCGTAGTGCTCTGCCCAGGCTAGCTGGTTTGTTACCAACTAGTATGAAGAAGACAGCTGTGGTAACTCTAATCTGCTTATAGGAGACAATTCAGGCACCCCTGCCAGAAACCCAGGCTTCTGAGAGGCAAAGCAGTGGTGTTGATTCTGATCGTGAATCTCTCTCTCAGAGACACGCAAAACCTGAGCAAGTGCCTGCAGGTTTCAGAATAAATTGAGTAAGGGCTCAAAATACAACACCTCTGTCACAGCATAAACTGAATCCTGCACGTGATTTAGGACCTGATGCTCTTAGTTTTTGGTGGGATATTTTGGAGGAAAATCTGAGCCCAAAGTGCACAATCTGACAGCAGCCTTCTCTCTATTACAGTCCCTTGCAGATATTTATCTACAAAAACGTATGTAAAAAGTCTGAGTAAGAAAGGAGTCAGTGAGGCAACTGCAGATTCCATTTCTGCAGCTGAAGAAAAGGTCATTCCTCTTCCTTCTCCCTGCTGCTTTGCGTTAGTTCCAGTTTAACTGCTGTTAATGAAAAGATCATCAGAACAAGGTGCCAACACACAGGAATATTTAAATGCTGAGCTGATCTGTCAGTTTTAACTACAGCTCCCTTTCAGTCGTTTTCCGTGCATCATTCGTGTCTCCATTTATGGGAGTGGGGTGCGCAGGGGGAGAGCGGAGCATAAGCTGACTGGCTCTGCAGCCCAGAGAGAAGAATTTGCCTCATGTCTTACATATTTCTAAAAACACAGCAGGCAAGCATCACCTGCTGATGTAAATCCAAGATGCTCCTTCAGCAAGACTCAGTAAAATTAAGTAAATTACTCAAAACAAGACTTGGCTAAAGTTGCGCCTTTCTGCACTTGCCATTCTTACTTCCACGAATTTGACCTACTTCAAGCCTTACTTCCATTGGTGAAAAAAACCAGGCTTTCCTCTGCATGCCAGCTCTGCAGTTTTCAGGTGGAACCCAGGAATTGGCCTGGACTACTACTTCTCATGTAGGATGACAAAAAACCAAGGATCATGTGTGTGAGAATGACCCTTCGTTTACCTTTTGTGCAAGTCTGTAGTCCCCTGCAGCTTTGTGTTGGGTCTAACTGACTGGAAATTATTCTCTGGTGATAACCAAGAGGAAATGGTGACCGGCTCACTTTGTATTTTATGCTGGATCTGCTGTGTGAACCAGAGCAAACAGCAGTGAACGATGCCTTTCATTACTAAGCAAACAGATGATAGAGAGTGTAGCAGACTATTTAAGCAAGAGGCTTGCATATAGATCTGTGTTTTCAGAAAGCTCCAGTTTCAACACAATACAGCATTCAAGCTGACAAGGAAATGAAAGTGCCTCTTTTCCCTTAGACATGTCATTCTTGTGATGGGAAAAGAAACCATAGTCCTCATAACACAAAAGGAACACAACTATTTGAATTGTTTTGCATACAATGTCAAGATGGAACGAAATATTTACAGCCTTCAGTTCTGAGGAGCTTCCACTGTGGAACGCGGTAGGGTGGAAGATCACTGTGTGTACGCTTTGCCGTGTGGGAATGGTGACCCGCCATGGGCATTGTATTATTTATTCATTCATTTTTGCAGTTTAGGCAGTCGAGCACGAAAATTCCCTATCTTCTGAAATCTCTGTGGTCTGGAAGACCACAGATGAAGATTATCTGATTCTTTTAAAAAAATACTTAAGACAGCAAAGAGTGAGAAAGTGTTTTCTGAATTCAGTTTTGATCCTGCAATCTCAGTGCAAGGTTCAACTGAGCTGCACAGAGCATACTCTGTTAGCAAGGGTAAAATACAGCCAAGAGTATACTTGCCAGCTGTATAAATACTGATCAACTCTGTTTTTGCTTGGATTAAATCATTCTGTTCTGACTTTTCCTTCCAGTTGTGTGTAATACTGGAGCCAATGCAGGAACTGATGTCAAGACATAAAACTTACAATCTAAGTCCTCGAGACTGCTTGAAGACTTGCTTGTTTCAAAAATGGCAGAGAATGGTGGCCCCACCAGGTATGTTTCATTTCCACTGTTTTTCTTATAAATAAATTAGTACTGAAAGAGTAGGGAAATTTACTGCAAATTTACTTACAAAGGAAAGTAATAAGAATTAAGGCTGTTACAAAAGTAAGCCTGGATATGACTCTGATGTTTTATGGTTTTAGTCTGACCCAACTGATTTATAGATGTGCACATTCAGATGGTTTCACTGTGACTAGGATATAATTTAGTACAAAAATATGTGTAGATGGAATGCAAAATGCCTACTGGCTCCATTAGAATTCATCGTTTGTATAACTCAGCTTCCTGCTGTGACTCTGAAATTACAGCTACAACTCATAATTAATTGTCTTTCAGACTAATATAATGTTATTTACAGGCCTAGACCAAATCTCCTTTCTCTTACACCTCAAAATAATAATTCTCCCTTTAACAGGTTATTAGTTTCGTATATCTAAGACAATTCACATGGGTGCCCAGGCCAAATTTTGAGAAACACAATTGCCCCTCTGTTCTTTGCCTGCTTGAGCAGAGTTATGTAATTGCCTTTGGATCTGAGTTTGGAAAATGCTTTCAGCCACTCTTGGGAGTGGCATCGTTAAAGATCAAATCCTGTGGAAGCTGTGGATGCTCCATCACTGGCTGTGTTTAAGACCAGGTTGGATGGGGCTTTGAGCAACTTGGTCTAGTGGGAGGTGCTCCTGTCCTTGGCAGGAGGGTTGGAACTAAATGATCTTTGAGGTCCTTTCCAACCCAAAATATTCTATGATTCTATGATCAGATGTAGAAGGAACTCAAACAGTAGTTGCTTGTAAGCTGCGTTGATGGAAGCAGTAGGCTACTAGATACTTCTAGCCTCTTCCTACCTTTTGGCTCTGGCTGTGTTAGCTGAGGCTGTACCCTACATCAGATGTAGAACTGTGTTTTTGTTTGGCACTGTTGCTTGCATTCATCACGTTACACTGGCACTTTGCACATCACAATAGTTATCACGATACTCCCATTGCTTTCAAACGTCTTTATAGGTGATGCTCGGAGCGTTCTTGAGTGGGTTATACAAAATTGAAAGCAGATTCCATTGATTTGGGTCCAAATATTATTCTATGTCTCATATATTAAATCTACTACTACTACTAGTACTACTACCACGGGTAATAAACATAGAAATGTAAAAATAGATGGAAAATTATGCCAGCATTTCTGCATATGGATCATTTGAGTACACGCTGTGTCAATACCTGCTGTTTGCTTTCCTTACCATTCTATTGCAGCAGAACCCACAAGACAACCGACAACCAAACGGAGAAAAAGGAAAAACTCTACCAGCAGCACTTCCAACAGCAGTGCTGGGAACAACGCAAACAGTACCAACAGCAAGAAAAAGTCAGCTGCTGCAAACCTGAGTCTATCAAGTCAGGTACCTGTAAGTCTCATTTTCCTTTCAGGCCTGAATCACTTACGATGCTTTAATTCTTTCCCTGCCATGTAAAGAAGGTGCATTCTTGAGCCTCAACTATGCCAAGCAAAAGGCAATCTTGCACAGCGTGCTGTGGAAACTGGGGAACTAGTGGAGAGGTGTGAAGAAGCCATTCTGCAGTGCAGTTTTAATGAATTACCCCTGAGCAGGGATATCCTGAAGAACAGATCTAGGTTTTTAAGGCCTGGGCCACCTCCCCTTGTTGTCAGTTGGGACTCCTTCCACTGATGGAGCTCAGATTGGGCAGTCTTGCAGACTTCCACCTGCCAGGTGCTGAGAGAAGATGGGTCTCTGAGGAAGAGGTCTCCTGAGCAGACCACTGGTCTCTCTGTGGTGGTGCCTTGCCTCTAATTGGTGATGGGTACAGATGTTTCATTGGAACAGCCTGGGAATTAACTTGTCTGCACAGGTCATAGTTTTTTCCAACCACTCCACTGGCAGAGAGTAGATCCCCTGGAATATCTGGCTCAGCTTATCCACCCCACTAGCTGTAATTGTTGACATCTTTGTTATATAAGGAAACACCAAATCACCTTCAGAACTGTACTAGAACTTCACCAGCATCATGCTTACTGCCTTAGTCATAGTATAGGGGTAATTAGACCCCACATGGTGACAAAGTGTGCCTTAGTCAATAAGGAGGCAGCTGATGTATTTTAGAGCCGGGGAAACTAAGTTGATATTATAGGAACTATAAAGTGGTCTCTTGGCAATACCATGCAGAGATTTTTAACTGGATCTCTGATCAGCAGATAGGAAAGGGCTAGGTCTCTTCTGAAGCCCAACAGCAAGTACAGGCTATTTTTTAGCACAAAGCAGGCACTTCCTAGGAAGTTTGAATACCCACGTGAAAAAAAGTATGCTGACGCCAGTGACATGAAATGAAGAGTTTTGTTTAGCAACTGGTTCAGCAATCCACTAGCTTAGAGAAGCTTTGGGCTTTGGTACATTAAACTAATACTTTCTCCTTGTCATATTATAATTTTCCCGTGGCTTGCATCCCTGGAATCAGACTCTTTCCCTAATATAGGCATCCTGGGTTTTCTGGCAGCACAAAGCAGTCAGAAGGCCAGCTACCTGATCCCCTCCCTGGTGGCAGGGACCACTGCCTCACTGACTGTGTCTGCTAAGAAAACAGAAAAAGAATCAAATGTACTTCATAAAAAACAGCAATTAGGTACAAAACTGAGCAACCAGCTAGTTCCCTGCTGTCTCCAAGTTTAGAAGACAATAAGATCACTTTATCTCAGCTACTCCCTGTGCTGAGTTCTGTTCAGTAGGATCAGAATCTGACCCTCTGATTCTTTTCAGCCTTCTCCTCCCTGGAGAGACAACTTCTGTTGGCTTCAGTGGTAGCCATATGTACTGGTATGTTTGAGTATGATTGAGCCCTCTGATTGTTACTTGTCACCCCCACTGGTACTCAAGCTGACTTTAGGTACTGAAAGGCTACTCCTGACAGAAAGCAGTAAAGGCTACTGTTTCTGATAGGTATGACCGATGAAGACATAATAGTGAAGACATATCTGAGACATAATAGTAAAGTTTATCATGGTACAGGGATGGATTTTCAGTCTGGACTTTGAGGAGGCTGCATAGACAACATTATTCAATATAGTCTCCTTTCTGTATCCAAGTAGCAAGGTGTTCCAAACTCTTTTTATGGAGGATCAGGTTGCAATCTTAGGACACTTTTTGATTCCCTGTGCAAAGTGGAAATTACCTAGCTGTTTGATTTGATGTACCAACAGCTCTTCCCATCTTCCGCACAGCAAAGGCAGAAGAAAACCCACTGGAACTGGTGTTGGGCCAGCTCGTAGAGTAGACAAAATTGAAAATAACTTTAGCACTAGTTTGGTGTAAAACTACTCAACGCTTTTCAGTTAAAGAGAAAGGTGTTTCCATGCCAGCTGGGCCTTACTGCAGGCGTGCCGCTGCTTCCAAAGGTTGGCTGCCAAAAGCAGCAACTTGCCTTCTCTTTCTTGCTCTTAACTTGGCCTTAGAGTGAATCCTTCAGGCAGTTAATGTTTGATCTCCCTGACATGTGATAGAAGACAATGTATCCTCACGTCCCAGTTTGACAGTTTTCAATGAATTGAGACCTTCATGTGGCCATAGAGGTTTCTGTGAATGGGACTTACCCGCTCAGTCAAAAAAAATTGCTGACAGCATTGGTTAAAAGCCGTTTTGTTCTCCTTATTAGAGACAATGAACAAAATAACTGCATCTATCTTCTGTCCAGATAACTCACCTAGCCAAAGCTGGATTCAGTCTCATTTTTTCCATCCTCTTCTCCGGATAACCCCATCAATGAGGTGGTACCCGTGTCCACATCAAATGTGGATTGCAATGAAGTCATACACTCCAGCTCTCTTTTCTTCTCCAGCTGTTTCTTCACAAACACCAAAGATTTCTCTCCACCACAATAGAATCTAATTCCTAATTTCCTCTCAGTTTTATGCTTCTGTGTTGTTTTGTCTTTGATAGTAAATTAATTCTGGTTAGGGGATGTTTCCTTGACCTCTGTTTGATGTAATGTTGTTTGGTTGAGGACACTATTAATTATTCAGCTTTGCCCCTACAGTGATGCTGTGCACACTCTGGCAAATGTGTGAACTCACCACAAACCTCATCTGCGAGTCTCACTCACACCATTAACTTCTGTTTCATTCGTGAGGTCGTCGTTTCTAGAGACACAAATGTTCTGTGTTCAAGACAGGGACTGGGAAGCAGGAGGAGTAACATCAAAAAAGCATGAAAAATTTGAAATTCTGCACAGATTTTTCATTTTTCCGATTGTCTTCCAGATCTTCAGCTATACGGGACTAAGAAAACATTGATCAGTGAGATGGAACAGTACGTGTCACATACACACTCTTCTTCAGCAATAGGACACTGTGCCGTTTCTTTACCTGTGTTCTTTGTGATAAACTTGCAGAATCACAGAATCATTAGGGATTGGAAGGGACCTTGAATGATCATCCAGTCTGGTCCCCTTGACACAGCAGGATCACCTAGACCAAGTCACACAGGAACACATCCAGGCGGGTCTTAAACGTCTCCAGAAAAGGAGACTCCACAGCCCCTCTGGGCAGCCCGTTCCAGTGCTCTGTCACCCTCACTGTGAAGAAGTTCCTTCTCATATTTATATGGAACCTCCTAGGTTCCAGCTTACACCCACTGCCTCTCATCCTATCACTAGATGACACTGAGAAGAGCCTGGATCCATCTTCCTGACACCCCCCCTTCACATATTTGTAGACATTAATGAGGTCACCCCTCAGTCTCCACCAAGCTAAAGAGATCCAGCTCCCTCAGCCTTTCCTCATAAAGGAGATGTTCTACCTCCTTCATCCTCGTTGCTCTACACTGGACTCTCTCCAGCAGCTCCATGTCCTTCTTGAACTGAGAGACTCACAGCTGGACTCAATACTCCAGGTGTGGTCTCACTGGGGCATGGCAGAGGGAGAGAAGAACTTCTCTTGATCAGCAAACCACTCCCCTTGTGATCCACCCCAGGATACTGTTGGCCCTCTTAGCCGCAAGAGCACACAGCTGGCTCATGGTCAGCGTGCTGTCCACCAGGACCCCCAGGTCCCTTTCTCCTACACTGGTCTCCAACACATCAGTCGCCTGCCTGTACTGGTACCTGGGGTTGTTCTTTCCCAGATGCAAGACTCTACACTTGCTCTTGTTATACTTTTCTTGTTTTACATTTCTCCCTGCCCAGCTCTCCAGCCTGTCCAGGTCTTGCTGAATGGCAGCACAGTCTGCAGGAGTGTCAGCAACAGCACCCAGCTTTGTGTCATCAGCAAACTTGCTGACAGTGCAGCCTAATCACTCTTCCAAATCATTAATTAATAGGTTTAATAGGACTGGTCCCAGTACCGACTCTTGGGGCACTCCACTAGATACAGGCCTCCAACTAGATCCTGTCCCATTGACCACTACTCTCTGGCTTCTATCCTGAAGCCAGTTCACCATCCGTCTCACTACCCTATCATCTAGACCACACTGCCTCAGTTTGGGTGCGAGGATGCTGTGGGAGACTCTGTAAAAGGCCTTACTCAAGTCGAGATAGATCACATCCACTGCTCTGCCATCATCTATCCACCTGGTTATGCCCTCATAAAAGGCTGTCAGGTTGGTCAAGCATGGATTCCCTTTGGTGAAGCCATGCTGAGTGTCTCTAATGACCCTCCTGTCCTTGATGTGCCTAGAGACAGCATCTAGGATAAACTGTTCCATCACCTTTCCTGGGATGGAGGTGAGGCCAACTGGTCAGTTCTTCAGGCAGAGACAGTGCTAACAATACAGAGCCAAGACCAGAACGTGAAACTGCCCTGTATGGGTCAGGTTGGGACTGCACCATGAAATCCAGTGTCTGAAGCCTAATCAGTCAGTACTTGTGGCTTTGTGCTGACTTAAATTAATAAACTGGACTGCACTGACACATTCTGATATGTCTTTAATAACATGGTCTTCCAAAGCGTCTTAAGGGTCTCTGCCAATGGATGGGTATGTTCCCTCTCATCAGTACTTTGAAAAGTGTCAGTCGCAATCTGTCCTTATATCTCTAAATATTTTTATACCTTCTCATCCCTGCTGCATAAAATGCAGTTTTGCCCTTTTGGCAGTCACTTGCCAAAGCAATTACACTCGTTTTCTCTTATAGGGGTGGGGGAAACAGTGGTTTCTGCAATTCTTCTAGTTATCAGGCTACTGACTGCAGATCTCCAGCGTTTCTTGTCAATGTGACTCTCTTGTTTACTACCTTTCTTACATGTCACGTGTCTCCTGCACCCCTAAGCCAAATGAAGTTAGTCAATGTGCTGCAGGATTGCACTGCACAGCTCATGCCCAGGTTGACCTGAGCGGAGTCATGCCGATGCTGAGGCAGCAGTGGTGCATTTGAAGTAGAAGTGGGTGTCACTACAGTGACTCCAACAGAACACAGAAACCAGAAGTGTTATTCTCCCAGGCCCTTGATGTGCAGGCTCAGTACTGCCTGTGCTTTCCCCAAATGCTAGGGCTTTTTAATGCCTGTGGGAAAGCTGACATAGCGAGGACCCAGAAAATGTAGTCCACCCAGCCCTCAGTCTTACCAGATGCCAGCTGTCTGAGCTGCTTTTCGATTTGTTCATGTTCTCAACCACGTGCAATCTGTGGAAGAAACATTAATGTGTCACGCAGAAACTGGAATCACCCATTTCCTCTTCAAACAAAGAGCAAAGATAGGCAAGACTCCCTCAGAAAGTTCACGGAAAACCTGCCTTTCTAACGTTAGCCTTCTTATGGTGTCAGAGAAATTAGTTGTCTACTCTGGGTGTGTCATTGCTTTATCTCTTACACAGCATTAATTTCCTCTAGTGTGTGAAGCTGGCTGCAGTGTTCTCCCAAGTCTTTGCTCAGTTCTCAAGCCCCTTTACTGGCTGAAATCACATTCTTTTGTGTTCTCCAAGTTCTTCTGTTCCAAATCCAACTTTTTGCACATGGAACAATGACTTGTCCACTGTGATCTGATGATTACACGTGCATGCAGAATGTTCAGGCGGGGTCCATACAGCCACTGTTGCTTAAATGTCACCTTCAGTTAGAGTTAATAAAAACAATGCACATGGATCCATTCTCAACCATGTGAATCTGAAAGCTTGTTGACAATGCACAATCACCACAAACTCTAAGAACCAGTGCTCTAGGCTGCTCCCAGTCATAGCCATAGAAATTAATAGATGAATTTTGCTTTCATTTACTAATACAGATCTTGTTGACTGTAGTACTACTGAAATACCATTTGTGTGGCAAGAATAAAGCATCTATATATGCCATTAAGCAAACTGGATGCTCTTTGTTTCATCTAGAGTCCTATTTAGAGCCTCCTTGCACTCTTTAAAGTGAGTTACATGCCTCAATAATCTCTCTTTCTCTTCATCTTTCTCCGTAAGCTCCTCAAAAGTAATATCCAAAAATAAATTAGCTAATGTGGGACCAAACCAGACTCTTAAATGTAGCAGAAATAGGGGTTAGGTCTAGACGGTTTGTAAAGGACCTCGTAGTACCAGAATTACCATTTCAGGGAGGAAGACTGGTGTCAGCAATTGTCCTACATCTCAGAACTGTGCAATTCCACATCTAAGATTTTGCCATAAGGAGGAGAGAGTTAACAAGTTAGTTTCATGTTGTTGCACTTCAGGAAAAATGCTCCAATCAAGATCAGATTATTGACTTAACAAGGAGTACTATATTCAAGATAACTGTTTTATTCTGTTTATTCTCAAACCTAATTAAGATTAAAATTCTCTTCAACACTAATGTCACACTGATGTTTTTGTCGTGGAAGCAGTGACTGTTGTGGGTGCGGGCAGCACTGGGGCTCTCAGTCGTTAACAATTTTTGTGGCAAGGAGCTAAGCAGTCCATTCTCTGCATTATCACCGCTAATACAATTCCCTGGGAATGAAGGCAGGAGGTTGACCTACCAGCCAGCATACCTAGTGCTAGGACTAGTGCAGCCTTCAGTCCTTGGCACAGGAGATTTGCTTGAACCATACAATGGGTAGTTTCAGGGGTTTTTAATTAGTCCAGGCTGGTGAAGCACTGTTTGTCTACTTCTGGGGACTGTGACACCTGGGCTATGAGCTGATCACTGTAACACACTCGACAGGGCTACGTGTTAACAGCAGTAAAGATAGGAGGGCAGAGACAGAGAATTTTGTGTGGCCCACGACATACTTTTACCTCCAGACTCCAGTAAGATTGTTCATGGTCTTTAAAACCCAAAGTTACATAACTGAGCACAGCAGAGCTGAACTTTGAGGCTAGGTATAAAAAGGGTGAAGCCTGGGAAATGACCGGTCTGCTAAACAGAAGTGCTTGCATTTGAGTTGTGTGTGAAGTGGTCTCTGTGTACAGTTTATATGCATCAATTTAAGTTTGGATGGCAATTAGGGTTATTTCAGGATGAAAGGTATGATATACATGAAAGCTGCTTTTGTGGTTATATTATTAAATAATACATTTCTCTCACATAATGTAAAACATCCACTGCTTTATTTACAGTGCTTCACTGCAACCATATTTAACTATCATGAGACATACCTTGACCAAAAATGTTATTTCTAATCACAGAGTAAATTAATAAGATTGAGTGACTACAGTCTAAATCTCTTTTAAACTAATCTAGTCGAATATGTGCTTCCATAACTAGGCCATAGCAGTGTGTGCTGCCGTGCAAGAGACTAGGGTTTAATTCTTGGATTCTGCTTCTCACTCCATGAGCAGGAGCTAGGAGCACTCCAGAGCTGCAGCCTCAACCCTGGGAGGGATGGAGCCTTGTGTCATTCAACAGCAGTGACCCCCACTGGCCAATTTAAGGAGAAGCATTGAGGGGCTCTAAAAGGAGTCACTTCCAGTCCTCCTCAGAGGTTGGTGGTCATTGCACGGGAACTAGTGAGTGGAGGTTCAATGGGATGCACTCGGTGGGGTCTTCAGCTTTCAGTTTGAGGAGCAGAATCCTCTCTGGGGAGGAACTAGCATGTGTGCTTCCTGAGACACTATTTTTGCCTGACGTAACTATAAGTGGCAGGATTGTCAAGAATTTTTTTTAAATGTCCTGTAACTAATGCTGTGATATTTATCCTTTAAATAGAATTAGGGAAAACTCACTCCACTAACCTCAGCATAATTGTAGTTTAATTTCCAGAGACAGAGAGAGACTCGATAGCATGGAGAGAAATAGAAGTGCAAACTGTCCTCTCAGTGGGTGTCATCGTATTAAAAGGAACAATGTTTTCCAAGAATTGAGAAAGTAGAGATGGAGACACATGCAAGGTCGCTGAGCATCTCTCTGCTGGTGGACAAGTGTTTCTTACCAGAAGAAGAGATCTTTCCCAGCCCAGTGTTAGGTAACCTGAGCAGCAAATCTAGCACAGTTCCACTGGGGTTGTTAATCCTTGGGTTGCAGTTCTGAGCAACAGGAATATTGTTTTGGCAGTGCAGGTTACATTTTTGTTTACTTAATGTTGTCATAGTACCCAAGTTTACATCTCATCAGATTTGCCTACAATCCTCTTCCTTTCAGCACTTGCAGCTATATTTACCCCTCCCAATCATTTGGAGGGTGTAAAACATATTTAATCCCTTCGTGTGGCCTCCCAAGTCATCTGTTATAGCCCCATAGTTATTTTTTATGCACTTCTTTAAGTCTCTTCCAAGTTGCTGACCTCTTGCTGGTACAGCAACAGGGAGAACTTGAGGTCCATACTCATGAGCTTTGAAGTGAGAGCGCCTGTTGCCCCCTTGGTCTATAAGTCTTTATGTCAGGCCCTGTGGTCCTTTTAGCCTGCTGCATCACACTGCACGCCCAAGCTCAGCTTACTGTCCTCTGCCAGGTCTCTCTTATCATTAACACTCTCGCAGTGCAGTGAGGTCAGGTCTGGTTCAGCAGTGCACACTAAGCATTGTCTGCTGTTTGGAGGGATGGAAATAAATTAGGATAAACTTTTTGTTCTAAACCCCTTCTTGTTTAAACGTCTGTGTTGCAATGCTGTGCGCGAGGTTCACTTAACCAAGTATTCTACGGCTATACGGAGTAGCAAACTATAGGCAACATAAAGAAGAAATCATGCAACAATTTCCACCAACTCACGTATTTTTCAGGTAGCACAGGCAGAAAATGTGATATAAACTGTCTGTAGCATGTCAGCCTGTGCTGCTGGATGCTGAGAAACTGTAAATCCTTACAGGCAGTCACTTGTATTGTTCTGTGGTGAAGAAGTACATACCTGATTAAAAAGGAACCTTACTGAGTGCAAGAGTCTGTCCTCTGTTTGCTTTTTACAAATGCCGTTACATTCAGAAGGAGGAACAGATCCTTTAACATACGAATCTGTTGCTTGCTAGGATTCTTGGAAGGACTTGTTAAATCAGCAGGTACAAGGCTAGACATCTGGAATGACTGCATTTTCACCAGACACTAGCTGCCGCCTTGCCGCCTTGAGCTGCATGGAAAGATGCATCCCACAGATTTCTGACTGTCCGTTGAACAGAGAGAACGAGTGACATCTCTGGCTTTGCACCTTTGCTTTCCAATCTCAAGTTTGCACCTTTCTATCCCATGCTGGACAGGTTTTTTGCAGCAAATGTGTGATGCACTGGAGTACAGTAGGCAGTTTACTTGTTTTCATGGAAGGACAATTTGTACTTAAAGCAGTGATTAGATGGATTATTTCTTTCTTGCATGCTCCAGTTTTTGATGACTACTAGCTTCATCAGTGTAATTATAATTAGCACTCTTCATCTTCCTTTTACGGTACCAGCTGGACAGATTGGTCCTCTTACTGCACAGATTGGCGGCAGGGTTGCCTACATGGAATTAGGTGACAGGCACCATGAAATAACAGATGGTAAATTCAGGGCTTGTTGGCAATCAGCAGGTTTTTGCTAATGACTTAATTAGCTATGCAAATTGTCAAATCAGTGTGAACATTGTTTTTATCGAAAACTTTACCTAAATTAATTACCATAATTAAGTAGCAGAATGTCAAGTATATTGGATGTGTAGAAGGGCTTGGCTGACTGTGGATTAGAGAGTTACCATCTTTATTAGAGTGCTGTGCTCCACATTTGGGAAGTCGGAGGATAAGAAATGTGGTTCCTTTTAAGTTACTCTTGAAATGCACATGTCGCCAAGTTCCAACTGAGATGCACCCTGGTGCCTTTCCAAATAAAATGGCTCAGGAAAGAATTACTGGATAAAGACTAAATATTTCAAGCAGGAGTCCAAGGCAGTTTCCCAACCTGCTTGTTCGCTCAAAGTCATGCACATTTTCCAGTCTGCCTGCTTTTCTGGGGCTTCTGCAGTCCAGAGCCGTGAGCATGCGGCTAGAGGGGTGTGCTACAGCTTCTCCTTTATTGCATTAGAAATAAAACATAAAGCCTGTCTCCTGGTTCCTACTACGCAGGAACTTTTAACTGTGTTTTTCAAATGTCACAAAGTTAAGAGATGTAAATTCTCTAACATAATTTTTTGAAGTTGATTTTTTCTCTCTCAAGGTTTCCATATAACAAATATTGGGTGCTGTTCACAGGATGTGATGGTGGTAGGAGAACCAACTCTGATGGGAGGCGAATTTGGGGATGAAGATGAAAGGCTTATCACTAGATTAGAGAATACACAGTATGATGCAGCAAATGGCATGGATGATGAAGAAGATTTCAACAATTCACCTGCACTGGGAAATAACAGCCCATGGAACAGCAAACCTCCTGCTAGTCAGGAGACTAAATCTGAAAACCCCACGCCACAAGCTTCCCAATAGGTTATACTGCAGCAGTACACACTGCAGCTTATGTCAGTGGGTTATCCATTACTGTTTCACAGCATTCTTAAACAAATATTAAAAAGACATCTTCCAATAGCTACAGTCTTGATTTCTAAACTAAAGCGATCTGATTTTTTTTTAAATTAGGGAAAAATCTCGTGCAAGCTTCCACATCCATTTCTAGGAAGCATTCACATGCAACACGATACTGGCACTGACCTCAATTAAAATAATTGAAAATTAAACAGCATCTCATGGCAAAATTTCCGACAATGCGTTTTATTGGAGGGGGTTGGTGTTTTCCTCATCAAACAATGGCCATATTTTAACAAGTCCTCAGTGCTCAGGATCTCATTAACGTGACTATGTAAAACTTTTTACAATTGTAATATATTTTCTGCTTTTCAACTTCCACCTGAAATTTCTTGTTTCAGAAAAAAAAATAAATCAGCTTTTAAGGAAAAGTAATTTAACTTTTTTTTCTTTCTTTAATGTTTCTTTCATTGGTTAATCATTTCCAGGATCCAGCATTTTTAATTTATGGTTAGCTGACGCCAGTAGATACTCTTTCTGTCATTTAATACAAATGCTGAAACAAGAAATGTCTTTTTTTCATCAAAGACATGAAAAATATTTTTATGTGGAAAAAGACACCCAGTCCTATGAGAGTTTATGCTTTGTAAAATTGCTGTCGATCCGGATATTTTAAAGCCATGTAATCCATTAACTTTGTGGGCAGCTTAATAAATCTAAAATTTTTGTGGTTTTATTAATGTATCTGAGTTGGTTTTGTTGTTACTTCTTTTCATAGTATATTTCTTGTATAATATTTTTGTAAAGCCCTCAAACCATTTTTTTGTGTACTTTTTTTTTTTTAAATTCTGGTGTATTTATGTGAAACTTTATAAAAGAAACTAATTTTTTCATTTGCATATTAATATGTTGAACTCATCATGTAAAGATACAGTGAGTCAGTGTGTTATATAATACAACTGTATTTTATGTATGCTTTGCCAATAAGTGTGCCAATAAACTGTGTTAACAAACGGGCTCTCGCGTCGTGCTTTTACAGCTGCTTGCACGCAGAAGACTCAGCCCCGTGTGCAGGATCACGCACTGGGAATCTCTGGAATTAGTGTGTCACTGACTCGCCGCGTTTTTCCAGTACAAAGGGAAGAGCGTGGTTCAGGTGCGAATCACTTACAGCACAATTTGGTTGGGTGCCCTTTTTTTAACGTTAATGACATGTAACGCCACAGGTCAGTCACTGTGGGGGGAGCCAGGCATGAGGGAGCACTGGGCATCCAGCAAGCGCACCTCCACCCTGAGCTGTGCGTGCCTTGTCTTCCAGGGCTGCGGCTTATCAGAACCAGAATTTCCACTCTGCTGGATTCTGTCTCATGGTTTTATGTTGAGTTCCTCCGCTGGGGCTGAGCGAATTAAAAAAATTCTTCATCTTTCTTCCCTTTCCCATCAAACCAATTGCTCACAGCAGCAAGTGAAACCTTCAAACTGGTGCAGCCGCTCTGAATACAGCCTGGTGTAGAAAGACCCTCAGCTGGGCTCGGAGGCACAGCGGCACATGTCTGCATCCCAAGGCAGCCGGGAGGCTGTGTGAGCTGGGCCCACTGGGTGGAAAATCCTTGCAGGGAGAATTACCAACACGAAGATACCGAGTGTACGCGATCCTGCCTTCTGTGCAGGGGAGTGAAGCCATGTTAGGGAAATAGTCTTTTTGAAGTATACTTTGGCTGTATGTGCATCCACCAATTAGTTTTGAAACCACCACTGCAGAAGAAATATGGGGCAAAACACCTGGTGTTGCCACTTGATACTACAGCCCAAAGAACAAACCTCAGATTCCAGCGTGGGCACCTGCAAGCAAAGTCTCATTTGGCGAATTTTGGCACCCGTGGTAGGTCTCGTAGAAACAGAATGTGAAAGACGCTCCAAGTGGACCTGGGTGTAGCCACACAGGTGGCGACGCTGGCTTCTTCGTAACACTTGCAGGATATAGGAAACTGGAGGTCTATCATTCAGTGACGGCATCGTCCCTGATTTTTCCATGTAAATAATTAAATTCACAATGTACCCACTAGGGCATCACTGGCTCCTATACAGCTGCGATAACATTACAATTATACACTCATTCTCATGCGGAAAAACACTGATCATTCACATTACATTTCCATAAGCACACTCTAAAAGGCATTCCTTGTTATTAATCTTTCAAGACTGGCACTACTGTTTAAGTTTTTAAAAGATTTATGGTGCGATATTACTCCTGTTGTTTCACTAAATAAACATAGGAGTGCTTGAAAATGGGTAACGGACTCCTTAGAGTGCTGTCCTTGAATTAATCTGGAAGGTCACTTTCTCTATATCTCCTCAAAAACCCAGCCTACAAGCTATCAATCCATCCTGTTGTGGTTAGGATGAATAATAGACAGAGCTAGCTGATTTTATTTATTCATAAAAGAAAACGTTCATGTGGGCCAGCTCAGTGAAGCAGTTGGAGATGTACAGCAGCTGACCACAAAGTCTCATCATTGCTACACCCCCATGACCCGGCCTACTGTATGAGCTTTTCTTACCACAGAATGGTAGAATTGTTTAGGTTGAAAAAGACCTTTAAGATCATCAAGGCCAACCATTAGCCCGGCTGTACCATGGCCACCACCAAACCATGCCTTAAGCCCCAGATCTACACATCCAGGAATGGCAATTCAACCCCCTCCCAGGGCAGCCTGTTCAGGTGCCTGATGACCCTCTCAATGAAGAAGTTTGAGGCCATTTCCTCTTTGTCTGTCGCTCATTACTTGTGAGAGAAGACCAGCACCCCTCGTTTCAAATGACGTGGTAAACTTGAGATGGAATCTGTGGTCTTGAGCCTTCCACCTTGCGCGTGCCCCATCATCAGGAACGCTCCCTGCAGGCGCAGCCATGGCACGAACCACTGGGTTTTATGCCTTTCAGTTGTGGGTTGCAGTGAAATGGCACCGTGGTCTCCGGGAGCTTTGTGACCCTCTGAGGCAGTGGTGTGGGAAAGGTGAACAAAACCAGGTGAGTTGAGGTAACATGTTTATGAGAGCTGAGCCTGAAACTAACAATTAATTGCACTGTAACCTGACCTCACCACCTACAAGAGCATCGTGTCCCTCCTAGAATTCAGAAGGAAATAACGTTGTTGACACTTTCCTCTGGGGAGCCCTGCAGTCATGAAAAGGAGGAAGGAAACTAGCCTCATGATCCTGCAATACTTTCATAAAGAAAGGTCTTGTTTGTTTTCATTAAATGGACCCTGAGCACTGTGCTCACAAACCAGTGGGAGGAAATGCCAGGAGTTTACTTAAGAAAGCAGAATTCTATAATTAGCAAAGTGACTGTAGTTATCGGTAAGAACACTGGTAGCTGAGCTGGTGGCTGTTGCAAAGGATGAGGAACATGCAAGAACACTAAGCACTGGCAGGTTTTGGTTATTCTTTGAATTGCTTTCTTTGGGGATTCCTTTTATTTTTTGTTTTCTTGAGTTAGCAAAATCCACTTCTCCAGGAGCTTCCAACTCACACATGTCACCAGCTGGTCCCAGCAGCTGCCCCTAATGAAAGCGAGTCAATTCTTCAAGCTCCTTCTTTCTCCCTTTTCACACCGAGTAAAAATAAGTAATATTTGCAGCTCCGTAGCCTCTTCAGAAAGGGTGGGTGCTCAGGTGTCACCATTTGCGCATTGGTGTGTAGGAGTAGAATGCTGCTGCAGGAGAATTCCATTTGGAAGGGACCTTGGGAAGTACAAACAGCATTTGTATGCTGGCAGCATCACGAGCCTCTCTGAAAATCACAAACCACTAATTTTCAACCTTGGTCCTGGAGAAGGTACTGCAGGCACGCTTGGGAAGCATAACCAGCTTGCATCCTTGGCAACAGAGGAGAAGCTCCTGTTACCAGAGACCTGCCAGGGAGAATCAGTCTTGAATCGTGCCGAGAGAGATGGGGGTAGAGGGGAAGGAAACTACTGAATGGGAAGCAAAACAGCGAGCGTTTCTGGGTGTTCCCTAACACCGGGTGAGACGCAGGTCTCTTACCCAACCTGTTCTGTGAAACACCACTGAGGAGCCAAAATGATAGAACAGCCATAGGAACAGGCTACATTTTGTGATTTCATGGCCTCCATGAAAATCCTATTTTAAAAAAAGACAGGATGAAAGAGAAAACATGAATGATTGATATTGAAAAAAAACTCAGTTTGTGCCTAATATATCCTCCAGAAACTGCTAATGGAAATTGAATAGTCCTGAAAGTACTTCCTGAGACTGCAACTCTGATAAAGTAGCCCTACGGTGATATATTGCACATCCAAATTAAAGCTGCCCTGGGGCACAAGTAACCCCAGCAGCTGGTGTTACTGTGTAGGACTGGATGATTTGTGCATTTTTTCTAGCTTTTTGACAGCATATTTTTATACAAGGCTGAGACCTGAATCGTCTACTATGTAAGAAGAGCTACTGAATATTTAACATCCCATAGAACTGATGTTACTCCAGGATATCATTATGCTTCTATTAGGAAGTCTGGTGGTACCCCAGCACCACAGAATGGCAGATGGTACCTTTAGATAGGCACTTACTTAGTCTCTAAATTTATGGTCTGGGCTGCTCTGTTTCTATAGAAAATATTAATTTCCACTGAGTGTTCATGGTATTAAAATCTGTTCTAATTTAGCATGTTACTTCGACAGTGACTAGTGCCAGTTCTTTCTGAAGAGAAGGCTTTATTAGGAACAATGGTGGAGAAACCTAACCATAGGATCCACGATTCCAAGTCACATCTGAAATAAAAGAACTACGCCTCTTATATCAAGAGATTATTTTAATGGGTCTATGGGCAGAATAAAAAACTTCACGAAAGACCTTCTGACACAACAGAGCACGAACACTCTAGTTCCCCAAAAAACTCCCGATGGTGCTTCCATCAGCTTTCATAGGACCAGGATGAGGCTAATAAGCTTCAATTTGGATAAGTCACTAATGCATCACTGATAACTCAGGTGCTGGATACCATCAGTGCACGTTATCAGGGAATGTGCTTCAGCTGAACCCAGAAGAACATCCCCCCTCCCCAGTGCCTGGTGCCTGTTGGACACCCAAGCTTACAAAATCGTAGATGGCTGCTCATTGGAAGGCAGCTCTAAGATCGAATTCAGCCTTTGATGCAGCACTGCTAAGAACGTGGGGTCCTTGAGGTTTGTGCTTGTAGCTGGACTCTAGTGTTCTTCATACTGGTTTTAGTTTTCTTCTGTGTGCAGCTGTCTGGATTTCATGAGGGTTTCACTGCTGCAGGGTGTTTTGGGGTTTTTAATTTGCACAGTGCTCTTACGGCAGAAACATTTTTCTGGTGTCCAAGATCTTACTGCTTGGAAGGTGACGTGCAGAGCAGTTGTTAGAGCGTGTGTGCGAGCAGCTTATTATGTTATGCTAAAAGGAGTTGTGTGACCTTTGGAGACCCTCAGGATGTGCATTGCCGTGGTTTAATTAATAGCTCTGCCTCGACAATGCTGAAGTTGTCTGAGGTACCATGTACCACTTAGTATTGAACAGCCGTGACACGTCAGGCCGGCGTCTCCCTTCGTAAGTGCATTAGGAGGTGTTTTAGCAAATGCTTGGTACGAAGCAGGCATTTAACAGCCCTTATCACATTCTCCTGTAACCCACATTTCATCATATAAAGTCTCATCCTCTCTGAGTGATCTCTTGGGGGGGGGTCTGAGTACTGAGAAATCTTTCAAGATCTGGGTGTGCTGCTTGCAGACGCTGGCTTGAGGATTGGTTTCTTTCAGTTTTTCTCTTCTCTTTTCGACAGCCTACGAACACTCGCCATTTTGCCCAAAAAGTTTTCTGTCTTCTTCTGACTGTGCGTAAGAGAAAACCCGGGCGTGCTTGTGTTCCGTGCAGGCAAGCACATCAAAACCAAGGTGGGTCGCTTCTGGGTTGCGAAGAGAGAGTAAATTCAGAAGACAGAAGGTGTGAGGTTTAGGAACTGAGAGGAAGACTGGGGCTTGTCTTTGTCTTTCACTGCAAACTCTGCTTTGAAAGGAACTTTTCAGCTGCTTTCTTTGAAGTCTCCTCTCCATGCAGAACTTGTGTTCTAAAGGGTGATAACAAAAGGTGAGCAACCGAGACCTCTGTCTCTCCGTACAGGCTTTCCAGCAACCCTGTGGCTGTTCCTGTGCTTAAATCACCAGCTTCTCTGGTGTGAATCAGATCTGAAGTGTCACAGGAGCTCTGTTTATGGAAGCTGGGCTAATAGCTAAGGTGATAAAGAAAGATTATTGTAGTTCCTGAGCTCTGTAGGAGTACTGCAGTCTCTTTTTGCATATCATAGTTGCCTCCTTTGCTTTGCCTTTGTGTCAACAGAGATGGAGAGTTCAGGTTGGCTTTGCTTAGCAAGCTTTCAAGTTTTGCTGTTATTTCAGCCTAAGAGATTTGATTTTATAATTCAAATCAGCCTTCTTTCTCTTAGGAAATGTATTCTTTCTAAATATCTCCTTTTTTGTATTTTAATTTTTTTTTAAGTCAGAACTTCTTTGAGCAGGACCTAACTCACAAATTTCATGCAGCAGGATTTGCCTTTACTGCAGATGCCAGCTGCATCCCTCTGAGGAGGGGAAAAGCAATGCTAGTGGCCAGTTCATAATAATTGATTGAACAGTGGTGCTCCGCAGGGAGGCAACATTTTTAAGCTGATGACCGTGTAATGGTGGGATATGGGCTTTTAAAATGGAGACAGAGTTTTCAGGTCCTATGGCTTCATTTTGAGACCTGTGGCAGAGCCAGCTCTCAAGAAGAGAGGGGAACTGTTGGCGAAGGTAAGAGTGGTCTGTACAGCAACTGCCTTTGAACAGCCTCACGCTTCAGAAAGCGGCAACCTACAAGACAGTGTTTCCCAAGAAAAGCCCGTATGCTAGGGAAAAAATGGCAATCAGTAGTGAACAAAGACTTCCAGAGATGGGCCTCGGAGAGGTACTGCCAGGGAAACGGAAAATTTATTTTTGTGTTGTTGTTTTTATTGGTTTTATTAATTCTTTACAGTTTTGTAATCATCTGTGATTAACCACAGGTCAGAGCCAGAACTGTTTCTTAGCTATAACAATCTCCTTTAACTGATTAACGGACAGATTAATGTCAAACGAAGTTTGGGGTGAAATGGAACACATGGACAGTCCCACTTGAAACCAGCTGAGACATTTTCTCATATTAAAGGCCTGATCCCTGTCACAGCATTTCCAGGACTGTACTCATCCAAATACCTCGCAATCTCCTGCAGGTTATGTCTGCCAGGTGTTGCTATAGCTGTTTGACTTTGACTGCAGAACGCGTGGCTGTGTGACTGCAGGCTGGTGTGAAGCACCCAGAGTTGATGCACAGAAGTTATGATCTTTAAAATCACTGTTGTTAAAAAAATTGTTGTGTTTTATTAAGACTAAAATGTTTTGGTTTGTGTAAGTGTATTATTTTATTTTAGTTCTTCCTGGGTACTGAAATATTCACATGTACACTTCAATAATATTTTTCCATTTCAATGGAGATACAACTACTACAGATTTGTTTTGACTTAAACAGTTAAAAAATGCTGGAGCTAAAAGCCAAATATCAAATACCTCTGCTGTCAAATGCCTTTGATGTAGCAAGTGTGGGCTGATGAGGTTCCCATCTCGAAGCTCCTGATCAAGCCACAAGTGAATTACTCGGGTCATATCCTGCTGAGCTCTCTACAGAGATATGCTTGTATACATTGCAGAGAAGTAGCTTGAAGGACAGAGGAATAATATAGATCACCAAAAGCATCAGTTATTCCATCCTTCTCCTCTCTTCCCTTCCCCAATTCCTTTCAATGTTTGCAAACAGACTAATCCAGGAGAGTCATGATAACAAACCCGTGAATCAGTGTTGTCAGCTCTGGCTTTCCAGCTACAAGTGCACATCTTGGGATGCTCTTCTGGCAGCTGGTGCTTTACACGTGACTGCAAGCAAATGACCCTGACTGTGACATGGCTGATGTGTACCTAGGAGGCTTTGCTGTGTGTTCTGTGTATGCAGTGCAGCAAGCAGGACTGAGTCCTTGTCTTGCTTGTTATTTCTAAAAATAAACCCTAGTTTCCTAAAGTTACCACAAAAAGACTGTTGAGAACCTCACTGTTTGCATGAGGAGAAAAGGCTTGAAAGCTCAGCTGGCCTCATGACACATCCTTGGTTCCTCAAGGGAAGCATTGCCCAGGTGAGCTCAGCACATGCAGCTCCAGCAGCACAGGGCTATCCATCCCATCCCTCATCAGCTGGTACCACCCCTCTCTTTGCCTGAGCATCTGCAGTTCTGCACTGAAGCCATTCAGCCTTTTATGTGACCCAAGACACTTGTGTGTCTTAACATTAGTGAGTCTTGAATGGAGATGTGCCAGTTTGGATCCCTTTAGTAGCAGTGTTAAATTCCATCGTGCAGGTATTTCCACAGATGTGAGTTATTCAACATAAACTCCTACCGAAGTAGAAAATAGGCTGTGAGTAACCCACCAGGAAACAGTTTAAGTGCTAGTCATCCAGCAAATTCTTTTATTCTCCATTTTTATAGCAGGACTATTCAATGTAAAGGATATGTCCAGGTTATATTGTATTTGGTTATTTATAGCCAGTATCTTGTGGCATGAGCTACAAATTAAAATGGACAAGGATTATTGGAACTAGACAGATGTGATGCTGATTTCCGAAACTAACCTCATTTTCAGTGGAGCCTGCGCTATTGCTTGCACCCTTGAGAGTATCACTCTGCTGGTACTTTTGCGAACCTCTACTTGTTTTCCTGCTCAGCCCACATCAGCTTGTGATTTCTCTGTTTCCCATATCTTTCCTTGATGATTATTCCTACTTCCTAGTGAAATATTTTTCTCCACATACCACTAAATGGATTCCTCCTGTACAGAGGAAAAAACCATCAGTTTCTGTTCTAGGGAAGCCCCAGGAGAGGGTGACACCTAATTTAAACCCTTTTGGTAAAATATCTCACACCACACAGAATGGAGTGAGCCCTCCAATCTTGAATATTGTGTTCAGTTTAAGGGACCTCAGTACAAGAACACTGAGGTGCTGGAGTGTGCCCAAAGAAGGGCAACAAGGCTAGTGAAGGGCTTGGAGGACAGGAGTAACTGGAGCAACCGAGGAATCAGGTGTTTAATCTGGAGAAAAGGAGGCTGAGGGGAAGACTTTATCACCTTCTACAATTACTTGCCAGAAGGTTATAGAGAGGTAGGAGCTGGTCTCTTCTAAGTCACTAGTGATAGGACAAGAGGAAATGGCCTCAAATTGTGTCAGGGGAGGGTTAGACTGGACATTAGGAAAAATATCACAGAGTGGTCAAGTATTGGAACAGGCTGCCCAGGCAGATGGTGGGGTTGCTGTCCCTGGAGGTGTTTGAAAAACATGGATCTGAAGTTTGAAAGCATGGTTTAGAGGGCCTGGTGGCATTGTGTTGATGGTTGGATTTGATGATCTTGAAGGTTTCTTCCAACCTGAATGATTGTATGAAACTCTCCCTTCTGCTCTGCCAACTACCTGAGCTATCAGCTTGTGTTTTGCATGGGAAATGTGTTTAGAATATACCTTCTCTAAAGCCACTGCATTACCCTAAGGGTAGGTAGACACTTAGACAGTTCTCATTGTTGCCTCCAAGTGCAGCTGCTGACATGGCACAGTTCTGTTCCGTTCTCAGGCTGTCATTACCTCCCTGCCTCCTCACCCTATTTGCTAATTAAACAACTTCGCATCAACCCCACGGCTTCACTGGAGGCCCCTATGTCCTGTACCAAGAGTGCTGTTGAACAACAGCTCCACACCCAGCTTCTCTGCCATTGCCACCTTCTTCCTTTCATAAAAGTGATCCCAGTGCCAGGAGTTTCTGCCAGCAGATTTCAGCAGAGCACGTCAGTGTGGGGGGTTGCCCGGGGTGTCACCAAGTAACTGGCTCAGGGAGATGGTAGGTGTGCTGAGCCGTTGGCAGGCAGCGAAGTCTTAGCAGATGCTCCTCTGTCTGCCCTTTTCCTCCATGTGATTGAGAGACCAGCTCTGGAATGTGTATTCATGAGGCTGTTTCGCCAGAGCCGAGCCATTAAAATGCACTGCCTGCTCCAAGGCCCTCCCTCTTATATATGCTTTTTAAAAAATCCCTTGTCTTTATGCATGCCAGACACACTGGTGTGCTTTCACAGTGCTGTGCATGGATTTGTTGAGCGTGACTTCCACTGAATCTTTTTTGTTTTAAATAGGCATTTTGTAGAAAAATCTTCCAAGTGCTGCTGAACAGTAGCAGGACTTCATTCCTACCATCCCTAGCCTTTTTTCTTTTTTGCAGGCTCTTTAGCCAGCAATGTGCAGGGCTTTTCTTAGTGCCTCCATCTCCTCTGTGCTGCTGGGAAGGGGCAGGCACCAACCAAACAGCAAGTAAACAGGCTGCTTGCATTTGGCATAGTGACGGGCACATAAGTTTCTAATTAGGAGTTTATTTGTGGGAAGAAAAGTAGCATGAGAATTCAGTTCAACATTCGGGGAGTCATTTTGAACTTGTAAGTATAAAAGGTGAGGAAAGAAAGATTTCAGAACTGCAGAGAAAAGTTCATGTCAATTTTCCAAAAACATAGCGGCTCTGTTTTGTGGGCCTGGGCTATTCCTGTTGCTGGGGGGGGGAAGAGAGGAGGAAAAGAGGCAGGGAATTCTTTTGCCCCAAACCCAGTGTCTAAGTCAGAGGTGCTTAATAAATCACAGAACATTAGGGATTGGAAGGGACCGTGAAAGATCTAGTCCAATCCCCCTGACACAGCAGGATCACCTAGACCAAGGCACACAGGAACACGTCCAGGTGGGTTTTAAACATCTCCAGAGAAGGAGACTCCACAACCC
The DNA here is from genome assembly GCA_013400115.1 of Rhinopomastus cyanomelas. Lineage (NCBI taxonomy): Eukaryota > Metazoa > Chordata > Aves > Bucerotiformes > Rhinopomastidae > Rhinopomastus > Rhinopomastus cyanomelas. The sequence goes on from VXBP01004901.1 coordinate 87,788, forward strand.
CCCTGGGCAGCCTGTTCCAGTGCTCCATCACCCTCACTGGGAAGAAGCTCCTTCTGATATTTATATGGAACCTCCTATGTTCCAGCTTAGACCCACTGCCCCTTGTCCTATCACCAGATGACACTGAGCAGAGCCTGGTTCCATCCTCCTGACACCTGCCCTTCACATATTTATAGGCATGAATGAGGTCACCCCTCAGTCTCCTCTTCTCCAAGCTCAAGACACCCAGCTGCCTCAGCTTTCCTCATAAAGGAGGTGTTCCGCTTCCATCATCAATTTCCTTTGATGGTCTCCCACCCCAGTCCTTGCTCAAGCTTTCCCTCTTTCCTGTGTCAAAGCTCCTATTTTTAAAACCATCCGTTACAGTCTTCCACATCTCTCTGCCTGTTCAGAACATGCTCAGGTCTCAGCAGGAGAAACGCCAGCCTCTGCCATACCCTACCTCTCTTTCTAAACCTCTGGATGAAATTCTCCTTCTCCAAACTCACCCAAAGCTCTCCAGTCTCAAGCAGCCTTCGCACACCTCTTTCTTGCTTCAGGTACCAATGTCGGAGCAGGTACTCGGGTCTTCCCTATTGGCTTCACCTCATGAAAAAGCCTCTGATGCTGCAGTATCAAAGGAAAGATGCCACATGGATTCTGTGCTCGTTGGTCATAGAGTCCTGTCCTAAAAGGTCTCCAAGGGCAGGAAAGGTGAATCATGATAGGAGAAAACATGAGGTATAGAACCTCTTTCTCCAGGTTGCAGTCACAAGAGACTGAAATGACAGTTTCTAGCTTGCTCAGAAATTTGCCCTTGAAACGCATTCAACGTGAAAAAGCTGGATTCAGTCCTCAGCCCCCTATTACCTGAGGGTTACACCGGTGATACCATGAGATGACCTCAGTAGTACCTGGCCCAGAGTACAGCGTGTGGTTCTGAGTGGTGCTGATGCTCTCTGCAGAAACTTTGTCTGTCTTACCTCCAAGCCAGTCACAGGGGGAATTTGAACTTGGATTTTGTACTACACAGAAAAGATGCTCAGACAGCTACTCAGATGGCACTGGGATAAGACTTCCTTACATCTACTGTCCCCTGTCAATCTTGAATTCAGTTATTAGAGTAGGTAAAGAAGCAAGTCCCAGTGAACTAAGTGTGATTCTTCTGAGCACACTAAAAAATTTTGGTTGAGAGCACATGTGGTGGGTTCAAGACAAGAATTAAAGAACACAAAGCAGTTAGGTCTCGATGAGATCTCAGATAGAAGTTGCCAGACAATGGATAGCTTAGGGAAAATGAAAAAGGGTTTGTTAACCCTATAAATGCATACAGAGAAGAAGAAGAGGTTAAGGAAATTAGTGCACACAAACTAGACACTGTGTCACAAATGCCACCACATATTCTGAGAAAAATACAGTGGAAGATCACTGTCATATCAGTCCTTGTTTTTTTACATTAGAGACCTGGGGAAAGAACATGTCAGTCAAGCAGAGACAGGTACCACCACCCTCTCTGTTATTCATGCATCACCATTGTCATCTGCAGACACCGGTACCCTCTGCTGTCCAGACTGGCAAACTCTTCAATTCTTCAGCGCAGCTTTCTCCAGCAAAATGCTCATCAGACAGGCTTGATCCCTCAGCACGTGAACTGTATCCCTCGATGCAGGAGACATGCTTTCAGACAGGACCCAGTCTCTGTCTTCCATGCCCAAGGTTTAAGGATTCTTGAGTCCTTCTGCTTTCTTCAGCTAAGCACGAAGAAATTCTCAGATGCCTTGCTTAAGGCTCCTTCTCTCCCCAGTATTGGAGCATCTCCAGCTTTTCTCAGTGGCAGAAATGACAAACAGTCTCTCTTCCTGCTGATCAGTGTTTTCTAAGATGGCAGTGATGGCTGCCTGGCCCCAGCCATGTGCAAGACCCAAGATGGAGACTGACCACGTGGCCATGTCAGCAGAGCCCCCACTCCGTTGCTGAGAGGGTTCCGTGATCCTCATGTCTCTTTTATAGTGCCACCTCGCCCAGGATAGGTCACTGATGGGGTCCTCTTAAAGCAACATGCATCTTTTTCTTCATGAAAGCACAAGTCTATACATCTGAAAATTCTGGTAATTTTCAAACTGCAGCAGCGCATAACTTAGTTTACTAATTGCAAATGAAATTAGGAAGTACCACTACTGAGAGAGCTCCAGCCACATGTCCCTGCCATGGAAGGACAAGTTAATTTTGTTGCCAGAGGTCTGCCCCAGCCACGCAAAGAGCTACCCAAGCTACCAAGCTACCCTGTAATGAGGTGGCAGTTTCCCACTAGGGTATGTAATTCTTCAGATCTGGTGAAATGAAAAGCTCTGAGGCTCAAAGATCCTAATGATGACCTGTTACCACCATATTAAAACCCTGGCAGCAACAACTGGTACAGGTACTTCACAGACATGGCAAATGGAGCTCTGAAGAGATGTGCGGATGAACACGCTTAATAGCACTGCGCACTTGAAAATGAAAATACTGGTGTAATGGAGCACAGCCTGTCTTTACAGCATCAGTTAGGACACCTCTTCCTGTGGAGGTATGGTCTGTGTGTGTCCTGCCTCCCAACCAACTTGGCACTTTCCAGGCCAAACGCAAAGCTCCATCCTGTGCCCATGCTGGCCGGGGTTCTCCAGCTTGAGCACACTCCATTGTTTAAATTTCATCTACCCACAAAAAAACACACCTGTAGTCTAACTGCCCATCATTTAGCAAATGGCCTCATTTAGAAAGTAACCCACTCAGTCCAATTATTCTTCAGCCACATGTCCTTATGTAGCAGCATTGCTCATTTATATGCTAATTTAACCAAGTCTACTTCAAAGGGGAGAATTGTTTGTTAAAAATCTTACACTCCAGCCTCAGTTCAGACCGTCTCATTATTTACCTGCAAATTTAGGGAGATATGGATAAAAGCTCTGTTCTTTTATGATCTATTGTCTAGGTGATCAAAGGAAACCATTCAATATGGAGATCAAAAAGAGTCTGGCTCCCAGTAGCCCAGCAGCTGGTTCTGCCAACTCCTGAAGTCTGCAACCTCTGTTATAAGTAAAGACTGATTTTACTATTAAATAACTTTTGATTACAAATTGGAAGAAAAAAATACTCTTTACATTGTAGTCCCTTTACTAAGGTGTTAATGAAACTAGGCTTCATATCGATATTCCTTGGCTAGTAATTGAGATCATTATCACTATGTGCACAGTGATTATTAATAATCCTCAGATAATGAAAAATGTCCCACAGACATAACTAATACCCCTTGATAAATTGCCGGTGGCCCACAGCTAACTCGGATAGTCTTCTTTATATAGATATAGTGGTCAAAGGATTTTTGTTAAACAGGAACTCAAACACAGAAGTGTTTACTAATCAGCGAGGTGAAAGCAGTGGCTGTAGGTTGAAGGAGCAAACCAGAACACCTCAGGTCCCGCTGCGTTAGGGAGTTATGTCAGCAGAGTAACGCGATGTGAATAATGAACCCGTGCTTTTCAGGGCTGAGATAATTCTTCAGCCTAAGGAATTTCAAGAACAGTGATTTGTAGATATCCTACTTGTCCAGAAGAAACAACTCACAGATTCACCAAAAATAAATGTTAGAAAGCTGTGTTCTATTTTTAGAAAAATGAAGTAAGAAGTGAAGAAGTGTAGACTGTGGGACCTTCATTTTCCCTTTAAAGTCAGCACTACAGCTGGCAGCAGACAAAGGGCTGAGCACTGCAGTGGATTTGGGAACTCTGTAAGGGGAGCGCGAGGAGATAGAGATACATTGGATTTTTTATCAAGTCACTTGATGCGTTTCTGAAAAAACACTAGAACCACTGCAANTTTGCTTGATTTGCTCTGTTGCACCCTTTCCTGTCAGTCAGTACTAAAGGAGTACTGCAGCAGGTCTTCGATGACCTTTAGTGCTGCTCTTATCTGGAGCTGACCTAAAGCCAATGTCGTGACCAGGCGTGGGTATTAAAGGTCTGATAGCACTTTACAGGAGAATCGGGGTGTAAGTTTTGGTGTCCTGGCAAAATTCCAGCATGAGTAATTAAATTCTGTCCACCTAAACTTCCCCCTGTGGCTTCAGTTGGCTCGGGGATTCTTAATTTCCTGTCTTAAAGCATTCCGTACTGCTGCAGCAGTGCTGTTAAACAGTTGCCAGGTTTCACCTCAGCAATGTGTGAGATGATTCATACCTCACAGATCTGCAGATAGCTGCGTGTCAGTACAGCCTATGAGAGCTGAAGCGAAGTCAGGCTAGAAATGACATGATGTGACAATGACTGTTTCCTCCATCCATGTTCTAATTTTGTGATGCTTCAAAAAATAAAAACACCCTAACATTTCTTCAATTTGTGATCAGATAAGTTCCTTTCCCTTTCAACCCTTCTACTTCTTGCACACCAGAGAGAGAGAGAGGAGAGCAGCTGAGCAGACATGAGTGGGGCTAAACGAAAGCCCAGATCCTTGTCTGTGCCAGCATACAGAGAAAACTGACATCTGGCCTTTGAACTGGTTTCCTTCCCCATCTCAACAACAGGCAGAAGCACGTTTTTCACTTTGCATACTCTTAAGCTTTGAGAAATTTCACTTCTAAATCAAAGCTTTGTGCCCTGAGATCATTGTGATGGTAGTTTTTCTTCTTACAACATAGCGACAAAGTACCAAACCAGTGCTGAGAGTGAGATGACCCCAAGCGAATGTGTCCTAAAAGTTGCTCTGTTTTGTCCTTTCACTGGCACTTTAAAAGCTCAATAAAACCTAAGTTACACACACATCTCATAAAAACAAAACTCAGCCTCCAGAAAGTCCTTGCTCAGTATGGTAGCACAAGTCTGTTACTTGACACTTCTTCACCGTTACCTGCCCTGTTTCCTCCCTTCGTTTGCTTCAGCACTGCAGAACTTCTGAACGCAGTCTGGACGAGGGGCAATGGTTGTAAGCTGGAACATAGGAGGTTCCACATCAACCTGAGAAGGAACTTCTTCCCAGTGAGGGTGATGGAGCACTGAAACAGGCTGCCCAGGGTGGTTGTGGAGTCTCCGTCACTGGAGATGTTCAAGGTCCGCCTGGATGTGTTCCTGTGTGACTTGGTCTAGGGGATCCTGCAGCGTCAGGGGGATTGGACTGGATGATCTTTCGAGGTCCCTTCCAATCCCTAATGATTCTATGAGTCTCTCACCAAAAATAAGTTGGGAGACAAAGCTGTTTTCATTAGAGAAGAGGGAGAGAGGTTCTTGTGTCAGCTGCTTCAACCTGCCCAAGAAACCCCCCAGAGATGTCTGAGTCCATTGCTCCAGTAAGAAGCAGAAAATGAGGCTTTTAATTTAAGCACCTCAGTTTGCTGCCTACAGTAGGAGGAAGATCCCTGCCAGTTTAACACAAACAACATGTAATTTGTAGCATAGCTCATGCTTTAGTGCCGAGGTAGCCAAACAAGGGCAGTAATAAATCGGTGAGACTTCGTGCTCATCGACATTTCTGAGAACTCTCGATAGCTATGAGGGTCACCAAGAGCTCCGCAAACACCCACTAGTGTTTTCTGCCAATATGAGAACAGTCTCTTGCAAGAGTGGGGGAAGAAGCTGAAATGCAGAACGACTCCTGGTTGCATCGCTTTCTCCCCCTGCCTGGCTGCAGAAATGGGTACCAGCATGGCTCGCAGCGAGGGACTTGTCTGCTCAGGAGCTCGGCGACCTATGGGCTGGACTCCATTGCTTAGCTGCCCGGTCCGCAGTTCCGTGTTAGTGATGGGTAATGGGCAGAACTGTCAACTTCTTAAAATCGGGGAAAGAAGCTCTTTCAGGAAAAAGCAAATATACACCAAGTTTTACTAACAACAAGCACACAGCAGTAAAGTAGGAGCAAACACTAATGCTGCTTTTGTGTGTCTTGAAGAGGCACATCTTTGACTGATCTGGAGCTCTGGAACGTAGGCCTCATCCTCTTGTTCCAAGGAACAGCATCTATGATGGGTCTCGTTTTCTGGCAGAAGGCCAGTTTTTGTCATCTCAAGATTTCATTACATGAGATGAATTAGAGCCTAATTCTGGAAACCTGGAAGGGGCTGGATTCCCTGGCACCACTGTGTTGTGTGCTGAAAGAAGAGTGTTTCTGCCACCCTGAATGAAAACAGAGTCAGGCACTTAATTAGGTTGCTTACTGGCTATATAAAGCCCAAACGAACTGAAAAACTTAGTGCGGGAAATCCTAGTAAGTGAAGCTCTGTCTGAAAGTCAAGAGTTCTCACTTTGTCCTCTGTGAACGCAGGCAGGGACCAGTTTCTTGAACTTCCCTTAAACATAGAAAAGTCACACTTCAGTCCCTGGGGGCTGTGCATGCTTAAGAGCCATGGGTTGAGGCTGATGAATGCCTGTCAGAGATCGTGGGACACAGCGGTGCTCACACAGCCACTTAAAGGAACAGATGTGTCAACAGCCCATGAGACCTTTGCACAAATAGGCTGACACCACCGTGTCAATATTTTCCTAACGTATGAACAAGTGCTGTGAGGGACAGGGCACACCACAGTCAAGAAATCAAAGTGTGGGAGATGACTGAGAAAGCTTGCTGAATTCTTATCTAAACACCAAAATGAAATATTAAATATTAAATCAAATTATTAATATTATAATATGTTAACGTAACACTTCACCTTTGCTAGAGCAGCCTGTTAGTTCTTGACCTTGGTGTATAATCATGCATTAAACAAATGATTTCTGCTTTCCAGTTTGGGATAAATGGGGTAGGAAAGTTTGGTTTTTATCAGAGAGAGAGAGAAACGTCCAGAGAAGATTGTGTGACACGTTTGTTGGAGGCAGCAGGCTGTGTGAGGAGGGCTTGGCCTTGGCAACATGTGGGGCAGAGGTATGAAACGGTGTTAAACCACCCTGGAGCACTCCAGTTGTTGGTATCTCAAGCTTCAGGAAAAGCCCTGTGCAAGAAGGAAAACAGTGCCATTTTTCTTCTGTTTTCTTCGGTACGTCTCAGAAACACCTAACGGTGTAGGCATCATCCTGCACTGATCTGATTGATTTATCTTACTTCCTGACTTCCTTCAAGCTTGAACAGCAATGTCATCGTTCAGGCGTATGAATTCCTCCTCAGAGGCGGGTCTGGGACCGCCTGAGGGATCCTACAAACGTTTTGTCTTGTCTTTCCAGTACTAAAGCCAGTGTTGTGTTTACAGAAGCAATTCAGGGGAGACAGAAGTGAGACAGTGAACTCAACCCGTGACAGCCATACCTTCTCGTTGCCACTTGTCTTGACTCTCTCGCACCTCACAGGATGGGAGATCTCGCCTGCTTCTGCATTAAGAAAGGTCACACATTTGCAAGCATTCTCCAGTACTGTTATTTTATTGAGGGGTGGCTTTCCTTCTTTTTTCCAGTCCAACACAGTGTGGCCTTTGCTCACTTCACCTTTCCTCATTGCCTGAGATGGAAGGAACATGAACTCGCCACCAGCGTAGTGTTGCCACTTCCTCCCTGTCATCTCAGTCTGTTTCCTGACACCTCTTTATAAGCCCCTCTTGTGGCTCAAGGTTCTCTGAAGACATGTGTGGATAGCAGTGCCTGTTCCCTGAGTTCCCTGCCAGGCTCGCAGGCAAAAGACTTTTGTTTGTGCCCACTCGGCAGGGTCTGAACCAGAGGACCTTCAGAAGCCCTATCCAACCTGCCACTCTGAGTGTGGAAGGAGGGATGGAGAAAAAACCTACCTGTCTACATGCTTTTGCAGTAGACAGGCCCAGATCAGACCTTGGCTAGACTAGATTATCTCTGTGAAACTGTGTGAACAAGAGACTGCAGAAAAGGACCCCAGAATTCCAGAAGATAGGCTGTTCCTTTGTAGGCTTGACGAGCTGCATTCATTTTAGGACACAAGCATGTAGGGTAAATTAGGAGAAAATGCAGAAGGCTTTTGAAGTCCAATGTCCTAAACACAGGGCCAAGAAGCTTCAGTGAATTTGGTCAACTGTCAAAAGGCCACCACGAAACCATGTCCCTAGGCTTCAGATCTACCCAAGTTTTAAACAGCTCCTCCCTGATGACCCTTTCAATTAAATTTTTCCTAATGTCTGACCTGCCCTGGTACAACTTTGAGGCCATTTCCTCTCTGTCTCTTCCTCCCTGTCTCTCTCTTAGAGGGAAATGTGAGTTTGCGTGATAAGAGATCTGAAGACGCCTTCTTTAGCCCATTTATACCCAGAAGAAACAGATGCCTGGCAGGGGCAAGATCTTGTCTTCAGTTTCCAAGTTACGCTACCTTTGCAATTGAATGTTGGTTTTGCAGCTTTATGAGGAGAAAAGAGATGGACCTAAAGGCTTATGCTCAGATTGTGGATAACATTGTCCTACCATTTATCTTATCTCACAGAAACCTGCTTTGTGGCTGCAGGACAAGCCTACCCAACTCCACAAAAGGCGATAACTAAACGAACCAAAAGGGGCCGGAGGCAGAGTAAGCGGTGGGAGAAACACAGGAAAAGGTAATGATTAGGTGCTTTGGTTTGGCTCTAAATCCTGCAGTACTCAGTCAATGAAGAAACAGAGCAGAGAACTTCTGTCAGGTCGAGGGAAATACAAGCCACTGCTGAATCTGTGACTGGTGTGCCTACGTGGTAGGACACCTGCTCTAGCAAGAACTTGAACCTCACTGAGAAGTCTGTCTGGGTCCAGTTTATTGGCAAATGAGCATTTCTTGTGAATTTGGGAACTAACCTGGGAGAAGTCCTCTTCTGAGAGAGTCTCTGTTGCTGAGGGATGGGCAGGTGTGCCCTGTTGATTTCAATGGTCCTGCACATCGCGGCAGCGGCTCGGCAGAGGACTGCCTGAAATCCTGAGACCAACGTGATTGACGGTTCTCATGAACCACAGAGCACAGGGAGATAAGGTTGGCACAGTGTTACGGACCAGGCAGACCAGACCAAAGAAAATCAGACCATGAAGTATTGCCTTGGTGGTCAGGGGAGACCCCCGGGTGAAAAGGAGAGTCTCAGGAGGTAACAAAGGGAAATAAAAACAATAGGCATAAGGAGAATGCGAGAAAAACATTCCTCCTGATAGTTCTTTAGGGCGGATGTTGGAGGGATGTCTCGGGTACTAAGGACATGATTGACAAAGGACACCCAAGGAGGGCAGTGAAGGGTTGAGAAAGAGTCTCTGATGCAGTTACAAGGGTGTGAGCCCCCATTTTTGTGCGTGCATCGTTGTGGGTGTTTGGCTCTCCATGTGTGTGAATAAGTGTGCATGTTTGGGTCCCACTTGTGTAACGGCTGTTTTGTGTCTGTGTGGCACTTCTGTGTGGTATGGGTTGTGGCAGTTGTCAGGTTCTGGTGATATCTGTTAACTGTGAGCAATGGACAAAGGTCAAAAATACATTTTTCCAAAGCATTTGAACAGTTGGGCTGGGACCTAAAGGAAAATTCTGGATGCTTTGTGGTGGAGTAATGAGTCAGAAAGATTTCTTGCCAGGGATTGAGAAATGCTTGACCTAATTTCTGAGAAACACTGCACGCAAGAGAAAAACTTTGCCCTCAGTGGAATTCTAAATGTGCAGTGTGAACCTCCGAGCATAAGACCCTGATAAAAAAAGTAACTTGTGATTCTATTCACTTGTAGGGAAATGCATGGGTCAGATTCAAAACCTGAACAGTACAGATAAAGTCTTTGCTCTGGACTAATTCTAGGTGTCTAAAGAGTATAATAATGAAGAGTTTCTGATTGTTCTTTATTGAATATATAGCTTTGACCTGGGCTGTAGCCTTGTATACACAGCTTTGAGCCATAAGTCTGGGAGAGCTGCTGGGGGTCCAATGATGTGCACCAAAGCAGATTTAGCAATAGCTATTGCCTTCTGACAAATATTTATCAAAATCCTTCCTACAGACCTCCAGCACTGAAGGTACCCCAGGCAGTCTTTTCCTGGTGTTGGATCTGAGTTGTCCTTGCTGCAAACACAAAGCCAGTGTTTCTCGGCTGCTCTGTTCTAGTGGTAGACAACAGCTAGCACAGGCCTGTGGCTATATAGAACAAATTTTACTGAACTGCAAGAAAATTAAAATTTGGGGCATTTTTGGTTTGTATTTGCACTCCTGTATAACCTGTAATCAAAATACTAGTTCCATACTAAGTGGTTGCTATGTGTTTGCTAATGGGTGTTCAGGGATTACAAGAGGGTCAACAGCATCCTGCGGTGGATCAGAAAGGGGGGTGGTTAGCAAATCAAGAGAGGTTCTTCTCCCCCTCTACTCTGTGCTGGTGAGACCCCACCTGGAGTATTGTGTCCAGTCCTGGGCCACTCAGTTCAAGAGGGACGTGGAGCTGCTGGAGTGAGTCTAGCGTAGAGCTACGAGGATGATGAAGGAAGTGGAGCACCTCCCTTATGAGGAGAGACTGAGGGACCTGGGTGTCTTTAGCTTGGGTGGGTGTCAGGAGGATGGAACCAGGCTCTTCTCAATGCCATCTAGTGATAGGACAAGGGGCAATGGGTGTCAGCTGGAACATAGGAGGTTCCATATCAATATCAGAAAGAACTTCTTCCCAGTGAGGGTGACAGAGCACTGGAAGGGGCTGCCATGGGGGGTTGTGGAGTCTCCTTCACTGGAGAGGTTTCAAACCTGCCTGGATGTGTTCCTGTGTGACTTGGTCTAGGTGATCCTGCTGTGTCAGGGGGATTGGACTGGTCCCTTCCAATCCCTAATGTTCTGTGATTCTGTGAACTACCAATAGGCAGAGAGCAGAGCCGATGCAGTCGGCATCTATTCCCTGTGTGGCAGGCTAGATGATATCTCAGGGAATGCTTATGGCTCCCTGCTCAGCTTTTTTGTTTTAGTTTGTTGTGCTGTAAGGTTTACCTCAGTAAGTCCATAAACAATTCTATTCACTGAATTCCATCTATTGACCACACCACTGTTTGAACTGAGTACATCAGGAGCTGACTGCTGCCTTAACTTGGCATGTGATCATCAGACAGCCACACACAGATGTGTATGAAAATCCAGGGAAAAGTTGCCAAAGCTACTAAAACCACTTTTTTGGTAAACAGTCCAACTTACAATGTTCTGCGAAGGAAGCTCCTCAGTCCACAGAATTCTTTTTGTTTTTTAAGGCAGTGAGTACCACCGTTGTTACCCAAAATCACTCGTTTTATCCTGGGGACTAATATAATTCCCAGGCCTGGAATCTGAACCCTTTCTCCCTAGACTGTCAGGCATTCTCATTTTTCATCCCCACTGAGAACACAGCTACGGCACATTGCCTGATTTCGATCATGTGTTACTGTGTTTTCTAAAATGCAATTCATCTTCTTTTTAAAATAAAAATAATCAAATAAATCACATTCCAATGAATAGATGTTTTCCTTATTTTTACCTTAATTGATCAATTCATTTGAGAAGCAGGTAGTTATTTTCACTAGAGGTAGAACTTGTAAAACTTCACTCAAAAATGTGACTTTTTTACATCTTACTAAGTTTCACGTGGGTTATGTAGAAAATAAATTATATGCAACTGTACTACATAAGTACCATTGCTGGTTTTTTTTTTCACTGAGCAATTTCTGAAAGCAGCATAAATCACAGGCTAAATTCTGCTGCCCTTCCTCCAACCTCCCTCAGCCAATATCCCATTAAAGTTAACTCCGAGATTTGGCCCCATGACTGGATGAGTATGGAAAAGCCTGTAATTTATAAGGCCATATCCAGTTTATTGTACTTCTGGAAAATGAGCAGAAATATATTTTTAAGAGACTTTTCTCTCCAAGTTCCTGAAAAAGCCCAAGTAATTTCAGGGAGGCAATCTGATAGACAGATTTTTATGAATATTTATATAACTAATAGCAGAGTCAATACTTCTAAATATTTTCGAAGAATATTCAGTCAAGTGAAACAGTGAATGCATCTTGGCTGTTTGCCTTCTTTCTATTTGCTCTCTTTGAATATTCCCATAGATGAGTTCACAGGCAGGAGTGTTGAGGAATAATGACACTGTTTTCAAAGTGTATTCAAACTTGAAGCTCAGAGCTTCAAGTCAGAAGTTCGTCAGAAATCTTTCCTAATTTGTGAATAGAAATACTGATATGTGGCAAGTGATATTCAGAAAGATCTTACAATTTTAATTTTGAGTAATAAAGCTGTCAAATGTAAGCAATATACAGGTGATCTTCAGAAAACCTATTGAAAGAGTGATTTCAACTAATCCAAGAAAATTATAAAGCACCTTCAAAAATATGCAAACAGAAAAAGGTTAAATCAATAAATAGGTTATTTACTACAAAATACTCATTCAGCTATGGCAACTAACTCCAAACAGATGTACACTTGTGGTCTATTTGAAGATAAATTAAAATGCTTCTCTTAATATCAAATAAATACTCTTCAAAAAGCTTCTTCAGATCTTTAGTCATTACCACAAACACGTGCAGTGCAGAAAGAAACACTGCAAATATCTACACCTTAAAGGTCAGGACCTGACTAGAGAAACCTGTATTTCCACTATAGGAATTAATTGATTCCCATATATCCTATATGCTTGAGCTCAAGTTCTTCATTAATTACTTTGAACTGCAATGAAAACAGCCCAATACACATTTGAGAACGGCTCTGGCACTTGTATCCAGGATCCCTGCTGTGAAGACTTGCCAAGCTCTTCTCCAGAAGGGGCACCCGTTTGGCTCACTTGGTAGACTCTGAATTCCCTGGGTCATGGGTTTGGGCCCCGTGTAGGACATTTTGAGACAGTACTGTAGGCTTGCCCTGCTGCAGCAGGGGGGATTGGGCTTAGTTGATCTTCTGAGGTCCCTTCCAACCTGTAAAATTCTGTGATCTTGCATCTAGTTGAGTGTCCACTGTTGGGCAGACTCTAGTGACAGTACCCAGTTTGCCTCCTCTTCACAGTTTTGAATAAGTAATCAAGGAAAATGTATTGGTAGGTCTGTTATTCTCCCTACTGACTGCTTGCCAGCAACAGGGAGGGAACTAAAGTGTTTCTGTCTAAACGGGCAGATATGAACACATTCACAGGACACACAGAAAAGCTGGCACTGATTATAAAATTTCTCTTGGACAGTACAAGCAGCAGTAAAGCACAATACAGATTTTAAAAATCATAAGCTGTTCAAGTAACAGACATTTACTACAAGGTTAACTGCTTTATTCGTGGAAGTCCGAATCCTTATACTACGTTAAAACTGCTCGCACGTCCGCATTTGAACTCCACGCAGAAGCGTGCACGTTGTCTGCAGTTAGCTCCATACCCATAGCTTGTCTGATGGAGCAGGTTATTGCATTGTACAGACACTAACATCTTTGATTGATCTGGGTATTTTTGATTACATTTACTGCTGATTAGTCGATGCTCACTTTGAACGACAAGAGATTACCCTCGTTTTTATGGCAGTGGTTGGCGTTCAGTTTGCCAGCCATGGCACCAACGGGAATTATCAGAGCTAACTGATTCCTAAGGAAGATGTATTAATTACATTGATGTAAGGAAATCCAACCATTTTTGGTCTGTTTTGCTCTAAGCCAATCAAACACGATGAAATGGGACATCCAGATCTTACAGGAGTTTCTATAGTTCTAATAGTTAGCCTACAGTATAGCAAATTCTACACAAGCTCATTGGACTTACGCTTTATAATCATCTGCCTCTAGAGCAGATCTTTGCCTCTGAGGGCTTTCCCTCTGATTCTGGCTGAAGACTTGAAAAGTTAAGACTTTTCTTAAGTTTAACATGCTGTTTTTTTAATAAAAAAATTATTCCTAATGAGATAAATAGTTATTTTTGTTTTATGTTGTAAAGCTTCATATCTTCTAGGTGATTTTAAATAAAACTGCTGTTAGCTTTAAATTTATGAACAAACAAGAATCAAGTGCATAAACTGTATGATTTTTTTTAAGTTACAGATATTAAAATATTTTGCATCCTTACTTACAATCTCATATGCCTGCCTTGCCCTACCTGTGAGTGTCAAGATAAAACATTCAATTTTGCAGTTTTTCATGCTAGTTGACAGGGTTTCATTTGGTTCATGATTCTATTATAAACCTACTGTCTGGTTCTCACATACTGCTATCATCAGTACCATTGGCCCTAATTCAACAAAGCACTTCTGTGTGCGTGTGTGCAAATCCCACTGACATCCATAGAGGGCTACTCTTTGTTCAGTTAGGGGCTGCTGTCATCACCAAATTAAATATAGGGGGAAAAAGTGAAGACTTTAATCTGTAACCTCAAAAATCAGCTGCACTACGTGTGGACTTGTGGTTGCATTTCCTACAACACTCTCCCAGTCAGCCTGCAGGTCTCTGCTGCACACTTAAGCTGATCTGAAGCATGGATGCAGCATCTGTGCACCAATGTACTTTCCTGCCTTTGCTTCACACGTTCATTGGGTCTTTGTCAGACGAACTTGGTGTTTTGCAAGCTGCAGTCTCAATCTTGCTTTAATACTGACTGCTTGTTGCAGGATCACATCTAACTTGTGTGCCAATATTTTCTTTCGTGCTTTTGCTCACTTTTAGGCCTGTTAATGAAGGCTGAAGTGTTTCAGCTTAATAGACTTAAACAGATGCTTTTGAATATACCAGCTTTGAAGATTTAGCTAAACCTCAGTATTTGTGCAGATTTGGAACCTATGTCCAGCAAGGAATGGCTGAGGGATCTGGAGCTGTTCAGCTGGAAGGGGATGGAGGGGAGACCTTCTTGCTCTCTACGACCGCTTGAAAGGAGAGAGGCAGGAGTTAGTCTGTTCTCCCTAGTGGCCAGTGCTAGGATGAGGGGAAATGGCCTGAAGCTGCAGCAGGAGAGGCTCAGGTTGGCTGTCAGGAGGAATTTCCCTCCTGAAAGGGCTGTCGGGCACTGGAACATGTGCCCAGGTAGGGGGTTGAGTCCCCATCCCTGGAGGTGTTGAAGAGAAGGATAGCTGTTGCACTGGGGGACAGGATTTAGTGACGCTCATAGGAAAAGTTTGGACTTGATGATCCTGAAGGTCTGTTCCAGCCAAAGCTGCACTATGAATGCACTCAAGTTGGAGAATAAGTAGAGGGTTTCTTACGAACACATGCTCTGAGAAGAAAGCACAGGCACCCCCTCTTTAGGGAACTGCTGGCTCTCTTAACACCTCTCAAACATGATTCACAGTATCACAGTATTATCAAGGTTGGAAGAGACCTCATAGATCATCAAGTCCAACCTGTCACCACAGAGCTCAAGGCTAGACCATGGCACCAAGTGCCACGTCCAATCCTGCCTTGATTCATGCTAAAGCACTCAGGAGTATCAGCCTGTCCATGTGTTTTTCAGCAGCTTCCCCAGCCTGGGCAGGAGCAGCAGGAGTGGCCTGTTGGGATGAGTAATTTATGGCTGGGGGTAAAGCATTTTTACATCTTCATATGTTCACTCATTAAGTGCAATTCAAAATGCACAGGAATGCATAGAATATGGGGGCTTCAATGGGCTCCCAGAGCATTAAAGGAAAAGAAACTTACCCTCATGTGCCAACACTGCAAGTAAAAATAACTCGGCAAAACATTTCTAGTGCAGTATTTCAAATGAAGGATCTTAAAACACTTAATATTTCTTAATTATTCTAGTGCCACGGTGCTGACTCCACGACAGATGCCACATCAACAGTACATTTATTACCTGAATGCTAAAGCTCCACTATATAGATGGGTGTGCTTGCACCATTAAAACACACATTTCCAAACGCACTTTGTTTCAGATTCTCCTCTTCACATGATAAGACTCATTACAAATAAAATCAGTTTATGACACATTAATGGGATGCTTACAAAGCCCAAGGCAGCATTTATTTTTATGAATCCTCACCTGAACTTATAAAGGTTTATTTCTCTTTACAGTAAATCAGGAACATGACTGTTCTATTTCCAAATGTGCAGTTTCTTAAAACACTCAAGTTCCACATTTAAATATGCTTCTGATTTTTTGTGGTTGAAATCCAAGAAACGGTATGTAGCCGTTAGCGAACACTGCAAAGCTGTGGGTTAAAAGTGAAAATACCCTCACAGCCCTCTGACGGAGCCTGCGGCAAGTTTCCAGATGGACTGTGTTGTCCATGGTATGGGAAAGGATAGGTACTTGTAAATATGGCTTGGATCTTCTAAAAAGTTACTAGCCAGAGCTTAAACATCAGGCGAGCAAACCTAAAACTAATCGTAAAATTAAGAGGAAGGTTCAGAGTTGATAGTTCTCACCAGACTACCGGAAGATGCGCGATTGCTGTAGATCAAGAGGCCTTTCAGAAGTCGCTTGTAGCTGGTATTTAAAAGCTTGAGTGTCCTTGCTGAGCAAAGGCTTTCAGCAGAGTTGGGGTGTTGCTGGAAAGCCTGAAGATGGTTATTGTGTGGCGCTGGGTTCAGCACAGAATGGTCTAAAAGGCAGACAGGAGCAGTAACGTGATGGAATCTGCCTGATTTAGACAAAATTTTCTGATGATTAGCCACAGAAGACTGAAAAGACCGTCACTGACACCAAAACAACTTCTTTGGCCAGATTTCAAATTCTGCTATAAATAGAGCACAACAGAATCTTCTTTTTTTATAATAGTGTTTTAACTCTAGAAAAAATTTTCTGAGTCTTAATTCTTGAAAAGCTATCTGAAATACTAATTCCCACACTTTCCAGTAAGTATCACTCTGGGACAGGAATGACGCATAGAAAATTTCAAGAGTCTGAAAACCCTGGAATTAAATGTCAGATGACAACGAATTTGCAATAGATGGTCTTCAAGCACATGACGACACATTTCTATCATTCCCTCTCGTTGAACTACCACTGTGTCCAGTGCCCAGAATGGGCAGGATTCAACTGATGAGCAGAACTTTTAGGGAAGATGTTATGGGAGTCTGAAGTGAGAGACAAAATTTCCCCTTGTCTTGTCCTTTCATGTGGTTTACTCCTGTTTACTGGCATAAAAACAAGTTTCTAAGAGATTTTCCTGAGTCTGGCATCAATCATACCAAACTAGTAAGACTGAAGAAGTGAAGCAGTGAATCATAGAATCATTAGGGATTGGAAGGCACCTCAAAAGATCATCTAGTCCAATCCCCCCACAACAGCAGGATCACCTACACCAAGTCACACAGGAACATATCCAGGTGGGTCTTGAACATCTCCAGTGAAGACAGAATTAAAAAAGAAATTCAGCATTAAAACTAGTACTGAGAAAGAAAAGCTATTTAAAATTATCAGAAAAAAAGAAAGCTACTAATTAAGGATTAGAAATGCACTTTCTGACTTGCAGGTTTGTTGGTGGTGAAGAAAGCTTGTTGTCCTGTTTAAACAGTCACAATAGGTTGTAGCTAAAATCAACATTTTGTGAACATTTTCCATTTGAAAAAATAGCCTACCATTTTTCCTTAAAAAACCCCATATTTGTCAGTGCTGGTAATTTTTCTGGTAATATTTTTGTTTTTAAAAGAAAGCAAATAACTGTTGAAAAACTCTCAACCTTCTTGAAACCCGTCAGCCTCGGCTGCCATTGTTAAAGGTAGAAAATGCGTGCATTTAGAGAGGTGCAGATCAGCAGGTAAATCTGGTGCTTTGCTGGGTTGATAACCATGCACAGAATCACAACAGGCACCTCACGGCCTTCTCACTTTTTTGAAGGAAATGCCCTGGAGGATGTGTTTGAAGGTAGGCAGCCCTTACTACTGAAAGGGGGAAAGGAGAATGTACATCTTGGAGGACATATTTTGCCCCAAAACAGCTGCGTGAACAAACGCTCTTTCCCTGCAGAGGTATTTCTGATCGTGCATCTGTTATTGTGAAGGTCTTTGCTCCTCTGCCGTGACACTGAAATAGTTAACAGTGACGTTCAGAAATCAGCTTGGAAAAGCCTGATGACAGAGCCCCACGTTTTGGCTGATTCTGCTTTCCTTTCTCTCCTGGACAAAGGCCTGGAATGCTGAAGGCTGCAGAGCCTATTGTCGCCAGGAAGCCATGCAAGTAAACAAGGCGTTGCAATAACGAGTTCTACAGTACCGACAGGAAGGCAAGAACCAGCTCCGCAGCAGCAGTGAAGGACTGGGCTCCAGCTCGGCCGTTTGTCCAAAATGATAACAATAAGAGCTTTTGTCGCGTCAGACTTGTAAATCAAAATGATATTTCAGCACTAAAAATGACACTAGGCATTCCCAACCCCTGACCCCAAACCAGCATTCAAAACCAGACATTAAGGTTAAGACGCTGTAGTCTTACAAGCCTAAAGATCCACAAAGACGGAAACTTTTAAGTCCCTGTGAAATTCAGTTGGCAATAACTGCCCTTATCCACAGGGGAAGGATTTCTGATAATCAAAGTTAAGATGTGGTAGAAAGAAATAATAAAAAAATTATACCAAGAGTGTATTTCAAAACCAGCATTTGAAATGGTCTGAAAATTCCCAATATTGATTGAGGAAATGCAGAGGTGGTGCCATTTGGACTGCAAGGATGACGAGGTGTGCATAGGTGAAACATGAAGATGATGAAATCTGGTCCTTAGAGTTTTTCAGTGCAATAGCAAACTGTGCAAACGTGCCTAAAGCAAATAAAACCAACAGCTCGGCCAAACTGGTGCAGAAGAGATTTGGCAGAGGGGAAGGAATTCATTCAAAACATCATCTACTGATAGAACTTAGAGCTGGTAAATGTCCAAAGCAGGAGTGTCCATATAAACCAGTAATGCCTCACAAACCCTAACAGAGATGAAAAGCAATATAGCAACCTGTCAATGATAAACTGAGTTTTTTGCATAGCCCCCCTCATGTGTGAGAGTGGACAAGAGCCCCTGCTGCACTGGTGGGGTGTATCTCAATGCACTGACAGCAGAGTACTGCTGAATGATCTGGGGCATCCTATGGGAATGAGCAGTGTCGCTTCAAGAGACATATCCAAATAGCAGGCAGGATTGGACTAGGCACTTGTTCGTTGCCTTACCCAAGCCCCAACTACACATGCAGACAAAAAATGAGGAAAACAGAGGAGCACAGGAAGACATTAAACCAAACACATACATAGGTGAAGTGAAATCCCACTGCAGCCGGGGTAAGTTCATGCATTGCCGTTAACCTAACTGAGGTCAGCCCAGTAATCCCCAGCGCTGCAACGCTCCCTTTTCTCCCACATTAAACTGAGCCAATGTGACAGATCCTCAGCCACTAAGCAACCTCCCCCTTGGGATTTGCCCCTTCCTCACAGAGTGGGAGCACAGGAAGTTCAGGCAGCAAAACCAGCACTAATCTCAGTCCTGACTTTGTGTTCTTCTGCATCAAACATCCCCACAAAGACAAGGCTAAGAGTCTGCTCCTTGACAGGCCAAATGCCTGCAAGGGCAGTTTGGAAAAGACCAAAGTGCCTCTGAGGTGATTTTAGTGTGTGACCTAGATTGCGAAGGCTAGCTAAAATGGATAAAGAGGGCCTTTCAGGTCCACTGCAATACAGAATGTTATGGGGGTCAGTAACTCTTTTCTAGTGAGGAGTAGAAAGCAGTAATGGTCTGTGAAGAGGCAAGAAGAACAACTTCCTTGTTTGTCTTGTCACTAAAAGGTCAGTACTCAGGCTGTGATGCAAAGTAGGGAGTGATAAAGAAAGAATTTGGGGCATGGGAAAAACTTTCCCTCACAGCAGGATGAGATTGGGCTTTGATCCAGACTTGGATCAATCTCAACCTACAAGCATTTCTGAACAGCTCAGCCGAGTCCAGTGCAAATAGCCCCAAGGCAGTGACAGTCCAAGCCCGTTCTAGGACCAAAAGTGGTAATGGCACATCACAAACACAATGACAAGTCCCACAGCAGGCTCAGAACTGTCAGCATGGGTATGCAGACATACAGATAGGGGTAGTTCAGGTAGAGCAGAGCCATCAGAGCATGTTCTGGATTAGTGCTTCCTGTCATTCCCTAAAGACACAAGACCTTTCAGCAACAAGTGAACCTACAGAGCAAACAACGGGGGAAAAAAGGGCCCAAACCTTCATTCACCTTTTTAAGGTCTACACTAGTTACATGAATTTGTAGGAATTGTGATGCTAGTAAACTGTGAGATCTTTGCCAAGACTTCTACAAATGGGCCAGACTGATCCCGAAGCCTGGTGTCTCCAGGGAAATCTCTAAAGGTCTGTCCCAGCTTCAACATGTGGAGCTGAACAACTGAAAAGCGGCTCTCAGTTTCCACTAGCACCAAACCAGAGCTCAAACATCTGACTGACGATCTGTCCCTGCTAGCACAGCCCCGCTGAAGGCAAGAAAACGTCCTGTCAGTTAAAGCTTTGGCTCAGAGTTTATAAATGAACTGGACAGAAGATCAGAAACCACAATCTTTTTCAGTGCTAAACAGTCTACTTTGGGTTTTGTAACTTTTAAGTGTTACTTATCATGTTACATTGTAAGTGTTACTTATAAACACTTTTAATGTGCGTGTCAGGCAATATTTTCATGGCAGTTTGGTTTCTTGGTGCTGGCTACTTGAATGGAAAGGTATCTGTATATACAGAGATGAGGAAGAACTACAAAGACAAATCACAAACCTTTTCACAGTGAAACAAACCTTGATTATTTGCTGAAACACGTGATCAGATAGTAGTAGTTCACAATATGTAAATATTTGTCTGGAAATCACCAACTAAGGATTCTCCTATTATTAGAGAGGTCTGATTGTATGCTCTTTCATGGGCACAAATTACTGACATAGAATCATAGAATCACTATGGGTTGGAAGGGACCTCAAAAGATCATCTAGTCTAATCCCCCTGACACAGCAGGATCACCCAGACCAAGTCACACAGGAACACATCCAGGTGGGCCTTGAACATCTCCAGTGAAGGAGACTCCACAACCCCCCCTGGGCAGCCTGTTNGAATGTGAATAGTCTTGTTTAAAAAATGTGCAAAGGAAAAACACGTCATAGTTTTCCAGTGGGCTTACGGGTGATCATGACCCTTTCACCAGCATAAGTCACTGAATTTCTGCTTTAGCAGCATCACTCACATATAGAGAAAATTAGTTGCTGTTACCTGCCAAAAGTTGTTGCACTAGCCATTTTTTCCTCAACATTAAACATTTCCACTAGAATTTGCTACTTTCCTCATACATAATTAATTCACAGGGGATTTAAGTGGTTTCAGTAACATGTTGACAGCATCAAAATTCTAAAATATCTAGAAGTTGAAACCAATATTTTTATTAAATTACTGAATTTGGATTAAAATATTCTGTCCAACTGTGCACAAGGAAATGTCCTCCCACTCCCTGGGGTGAAAGAGGTAAAGTGAACACAGTTTGGAAACTGGAACTAGAAATATTAAACTGTAATGAACTTTATTAAAGACTGCATTAAGTAGGAAAAAAAGGAACCAAAAAAAGATGGGGGGAAGGGAANAATGCTCAGTTTAAGCTTTTTCCTGTGGCTGGCCTCAGATTATGGGAAGTGATAAAGACACGAGGGAAGGAGGAAGGGGGGAAGGCTGGGGGGATGAAGCAGAAGAGGGACAGAGAGACTGAAGTGTGCCACACGCCCAAACGAAAACCAACCCAGACTCCCAGGACACACAAAGAGGTTAAGTCCTTATACGCTGGAAGGGAGCCTGATGCAGGAGTAGTGTGAGCAAATATACAATTTCACCGAGTCCGTAACAAGCCGGCAGTGTTATGAAGGAATAGGGGATAGCACACTATGATCTGACGGGGGCTTGCACTGATGACTTATTTTTTGTGAAAGGGAAGGAAGCTGTAAACTGCTGTCATTGGACAGTTCAGTCCTAATAGGAGAGTACAGGCAGTTTACCTGCAGAAGCTATTGAGGGGGTTGCAAGAGAGGAAACCATGAAATATCTGTAACTTTTGTGTTTTGGTGGCTATATTTACAGCCCATCATTTCCAGCCTGGCACAAAGGCGTGAAACACGGGAGCTTTGTGGAGCACGACGCCCCAATCCGCAAATTATGATGGTTTTTATAAAAACGGATTGAGAAACCTGTTCCTGGAAATATTTTCCCACTGTGACAAGCCCATTTGGTTCACAGTGAACACTTCTGTCAGAGGGTTCATCCCTGTTTAGGGGAGCTCCAAGGCACTGTCAGGATATATTTCATGGGTGACGTGAACAGATCTGATGGGTACAACCCCTGTTGACCACATGTCCAGTACCTGATCTAACAGCTAATTCTGACTACCTCAGATGGCAGGACTGTTTTTTCTACTTCTGCTCAGCTTCCCTCTTCATTTTCCATTGGCCAGGGCCTTAAATGACTTCTGCCTACTGGACATATCCTACTGGGTTACTGATCTGTGCAGCTGCACCTGAGAAACCAAAGCCCTACAAGATTAGATACTGTACAAACATCCTTTAAAAACAAGTAAGTTAAAATGAATCCTGACACAAAGAATAAAGAAGAAATGGAGTATGCCTGAGGAGATGCAGTAATACTAATGATCTTTGTACATTTTATAGTATTTTCTCATTAAATGTTTTATCAAATAAGTCCATTTGCCAACGCTAGGTCAAAAGAGACAGTAAGGAAAGAAAAATCAAGATGAGAAGATAGGATTGACCACAGTACTACATCAGGATCACTTAGCCAGTCCCAGGACACACACTAATGCACTTTGATCTACTCTGCATGTGAAGGTAGCCACTTGCCTTATTTGAAGGAATGCAGTCTGTACTAATGTTTGGATAACGAGGTATTAATGATTAGATTACAGAGATCCACGTGTCCTACAGCTGCGATGCTCTGTAGTTGAACACCTCTGACTGGTGAGGTCCTTTCCTACAGGGCAGAAAGGTCTCGACTTTCTCATACCTTAACAAGAAAAGCTTGGACAAGATTTAGTGCCAATTCTCGTCATCTCTAAAGGATTTTTATGTCTTTAAAGAAGAATTTTGTTGTTAGGCTGCTTTCTGCTGTATTTATAAAGTTATGCTGTTCATTTCTCTCTTTCATTCAGTGGGTTTGCTGCACAAATTCATTTACAGCAGTCCATGATTAATATTTTCAGTTAACTACTTTCTGAAATCGGTGCTTTGGAATGCTTTATTTGTGCAGGTACTGGTTACTTGAAAGCCACCTGCTCGGGTCTTGAAGACATCTATCCTTTCCAGGAACAAATGTTTAGTGTCTGACTCTCCCAGTTCATAAACTTGTGCCTCGAATCTCCGAGACGGCAGAGTGGCAGGGTTAGGTGCGGCAGCCTTTAACACAACAGGAAACAGCAACTAACCACAGCAGGGATGATTGAGCAAATCCTGCTACCAGGGAAAGCTGGGATAGCAGATCTCCCTGAAGACTGGATGCTGCCAGTTTTCTGGATGTCTATTAACCAAACCATCAGGGAACCTATATCCCAAAATCCAACCCTATATACAACCTTTTTAACATCCTATTCCTTATTTACCCAAAAAAAATTCTCTCTGCAGGCATTTTTTAGTTATGTAATCAACATATATAATCATTGAATCATTATGGCTGGAAAAGACCTCCAGAATCATTAAGTCCACCCTCATTCCAACATCTCCCTAATCCCTGGACCATGGCCTCAAATGTTAGATCTACTCATTTTTTGGAACACCTCCAGGGATGGTGACTCCACCACCTCCCTGCACAGCCTGTTCCAGTGCCCAACTACTCTCTCAGCAAATAACTTCTTCCTAATATCCAGTCTAAACTTCCCCTGATGCATCCCTCAGCTGCTTTTCATAGGGCCTGTTTTCTAGACCTCTCACCAGCCTCACTGCCCTTCTCTGGACCCTCTCCAGCACCAAAACGTCTTTATACTTTGGCTCCTAAAACTGGACACTGTACTCAAAGTGCGGTCTCACAAGTGCAGAGTACAGGGTGCCATCACCTCCCTACTCCTGCTGATTACACCATTCCTGATCCAGGCCAGGATGCTGTTGACCTTCTTGGTCACCTGCACACAATGCTGGCTCCTGTTCAGCCAGCTGTCAGCCAACATACCGAGGTCCTTTTCCACCAAGCAGCTCTCCAGCCACTCTTTCCCAAGCCTGTAGTGCTGCTGGGAGTTGTTATGACCAAAGTACATGACCCAGCACTTGGCTTTGTTAAACCTCATCCTATTTGCCTCAGCCCATTGGTCCAGCCTGTCCAAAACCCTCTGCAGCACCTCCTACCTTCAAGCAGATTGACACTCCCACTTAATTTTGTGTCATCCAGGTCATTAATAAAAATGTTAAACAGGACTGGTTTAAAAACTGTGCCCTGAGGAACCAGTTGCCAACTGGATTTAACTCCATTCACCGCAACTCTCTGGGCTTGGCCACCCACCCTGTTTTTAACTCAGTGAAGAGTCCACCCTTCTAAGCCGTGAGCTGCCAGCTTCTCCAGCAGAATGCTGTGGGAATTGGTCCCAAATGCCTGTTCAGGTAGAAGATATCCACCGCTTTTCCCTCATCCACTAGGTGGGTCACCTGATCATAGAAGGAGATCAGGTTGGTTAAACAGGACTTGCCCTTCATAAACCCATGTTGGCTGGGCCTAATCTCCCTGTTGCCCTGCACTTGCCACATGATCACCCCTAAGATGAACTGTTCCATAATCTTCCCTGGTACCAAGGTCTGGCTGTAGTTCCCCAGATCCTCCCTTCTGCCCTTCTTGGCAATTTTCCGGTCATCCAGGACCTCCCCTGTTAACTGGACTGCTCGTAAGTTACAAACAGATGGGTTAAACTCATCAGGAATGACGAACAGGCGTTGTGTCAACTACTGCAAGAAATTCCGTTGGTTAAAACTAGAGACGTGTTGAACAAGGTCATTGCTTAAGTTCAGGATGGTGAAGTGACACGGACAGTCATTAAAAAGCAAAACTCCGCGTTTTCAGTGTTGGGTTTTACCCACTATCGAAACTCAATATGATATCAGTGAAAAGATTCATTGGCCTATTTAGCAGTGTTACAGGACATTGCCATATTCTTCTTGACATTTGAAAAGCAAAACAAAGCAGCTATTTCTGATGTTCGGTCCATCTTGTACTATGACACATTTCCTGGTTGAACTATAAGCAATAAATTCCATGTTTGCTACGTGTTTTTCCAAAACTATAAAACCTATGGAGGCATAAAAAATAAAATTTAATAACACAGATAATGCCCAGACATTCCTGGAATGTTGAAACTCCTAAGGGCTGACTTGCAGAGGAATCTAGATGTGCATTTCCCACTGATTTCAGGCAAAACTAGAAATAAACCCTCCAAGTAACTTTGTCACTGAAATATCCTATTCACAGATGATTGCTCTCTAATGCCATCTCCATTCCTGATTTAGGAACGTGTGAGAGCCAGGAGCATTTCTGGAAGAAAAGAGAGATGATTTACCAGATATAATTGCAGTTCAGAAGAAAAGACAAGTCCCAGGACTCAGAGCAGCTGATCTGCCTGGACCTGGGGAACCTAACTGCTCCTCCAGCAAGATTCTGAGGAGTGAGATACATCCTACAACCATGGTCATCTCTAGTTCACGGCAAGAACTTCAGCCAACATTTTCTATTCTTTTGGTCATTTCAGGATTAAACGATCTGCTCCACTGGTGCTGTTTCACTTCATATAGTTACCAGAAGAACGAAAGTAGGCAGGACACACAGAATGGTTCTGCTGCGAGGGATATCTTCTAATTATCCATAACAGAGTATCTCTAAAAGAAGAGACATTTGGAAAGGACAGCATAACCAAAGTACTTGGCCATTGGGAATATAGTAGAAATGAGTTTAAGCAAATATCTCAAACCTCGAAAAAGAAGAGTACAAGTCTCAGTCCTTCATCTCTTTAATGGATGGCTTAACTGCTTAACTCCTCTGGACATACTAACACAGTCTCTACCCCTCTCATTGTCTCTCCCTCCTTCCATTTCATGCTTCAAGCACACCCATTGTCTGTCCTTCTGTTTCTTTGCACAGATTGAGATGTTAGCTCTTGTGCTTGGCAGCACTAATAGCAAACCACATGTAAGTGTCTATATGCTAAAGCAAGGAATGAAATCAGAAAGAATACTCTATGATACAACTTGCACTATAGAACTACTAATAGATGAATCACAGAATCATTAGGGATTGGAAGGGACCTCGAAAGATCATCTAGTCTAATCCCCTTAACACAGCAGGATCACCTAGACCAAGTCACACAAGAACACAACCAGGCAGTTTTTAAATGGCTCCAGAGAAGGAGACTCTACAACCTCACTGGGCAGCCTGTTCCAGGGCTCCATCACCCTCACTGTGAGAAGCTCCTTCTGATCATAGGATCATAGGATCATAGGATGTTAGATATTTACATGGAACTCCTTATGTTCCAGCTGAAAACCATTGCCCCATATCCTATCACTAGATGACATTGAGAAGAGCCCGGCTCCATCCTCCTGACACCCACCCCACACAGATTTATAGACATTAATGAGGTCACCCCTCAGTCTCCTCTTCTCCAAGCTAAAGACACCCAGCTCCCTCAGCCTTTCCTCATAAAGGAGGTGTTCTACTTCATCATCCTCATTGCTCGATGCTGGACTCCCTCAAACAGCTCTATGTCCTTGAACTGAGGTGCCCAGAAGTGGACACAATACTCCAGATGTTATCTCACTAGTGCAGAGTAGATGGTGAGAAGAACCTCTCTTGATCTGCTCACCATCCTGCTTCTGATACACTCCAGGATGCTGTTGGCCCTCTTGGCCACAAGAGCACATTGCTGGCTTATGGTCATCCTGCTGTCCACCAGGACCCCCAGGTCCCTTTCTCCTACACTAGTCTCCAACACATCAGTCCCCCGCCTATACTGGTTATACATCATTACATTTCTCCCTGCCCAGCTCTCCAGCCTGTCCAGGTCCTGCTGAATGGCAGAACTGTCTGCTGGGGTGTCGGCCACTCCTCTCTGCTCTGTGTCATCAGCAGACTTGCTGACAGTGCACCCTAATCCCTCATCCAAATCATTAATGAATAGATTAAATAGGACTGGTCCCAGCACCGACCCCTGGGGCACTCCACTAGGTGCAGGCCTCCAACCAGACTGTCCCAGAACTGGCTTCTATCCTGCAGCCAGTTCACGATCCACCTCACTACCTGAAAATCTAGACCACACTGCTTCAGTTTGGTTGTGAGGATGCTGTGGGAGACTGTGTAAAAGGCATTACTCAAGTCGAGATAGACCACATCCACCCTAACCCAGTCCTCATCAACCAAGGCAGGCTCTTCTGTTGTCCCAACTTCCTCTGCAGCCTCAGCAGTCTGGGGCTTGATATTAGGACAGCCCCCAGAAGTACAGACAGAAGCAAAGAAGGTGTTCAGTGTCTCCACCTTCTCTGTATCCTCTGTCACCAGGAGACCCACCTCATTCAGCAGGGGCCCCACACTGCCTCTAGGTTTAGTTTTACCTGCAATGTATTTGAAGAAGCCCTTTCTGTTGCCCTTGACCTCTCTTGCAAGGTTTAATTCCAAGGAGGCCTTGGCTTTTCTAGTTGCGTTCCTACATTGTCTCACCAAAGGTTTATAATCATCCCAAGTGGCCATCCCGTCCTTTCATGACCTATAGACTTTCTTCTTCCTCTTGACCTAAAAACTGTAGCAATTTTATCAAATACAATTCTATTATATCTAAAAGAATTACTAGTATCCCTATAATATTTTTTATTAAAAGAAATACTAAGAAAAAGCTGAAGGACCTAGGTACAGCTGAAAAGTTAGGTTTCACAGTCCACTGCCTACATTCAGTGAAGATGTTCTTGGACTGGGACAATTAATTTGTCACAATTTTTTCCCATACTTACTCAACCAGATATTTTATCAAAAGTATGGTACCATTCACATACAGCGTCTACATACGTACGTTCACTGTAATAGTAAATCACCAAATGGGGAAATAATTCAGTTTGTATGTAAACATGTCCTTTTACCCGCACTGATTAATGATTAATAACATGCCATCAGTATTAGACTTGCTTGGAATTGAAGAACAAGATCTCTGAACATGCATAAAAGAGAGGTTAAGTATTTCACCTAATATTCTGGTAATACAAACCAAAAAAAAGTCTTGCAGAAGAAACTGAGAGGTAAGTCACTGTTATCCACATAAGCAGGTTTACACCATCATCAGCTGGTGCTGCTGCACAGCGATGGCTAGGAAAGCCAGACTAGCAGCACTCATGTTAACTTGCAGGACTTTTATGTTGAGAATGTGCTTAGCAGCTGGGCCAAGAAAAACAGTCAGCTGGGCTATGGCCAAGGTAGCTTGCCCTGAACAGCCAGGTGCATGCTGAGCTGTCCTTTAAACCCGAAAACATCCAACCATTTGTCCTAGCCTCCAGGGAAGAACAGAGTTAAGAGGCTATATGATCTTTCATTTGCAGCACTGGACAACTTCTTGGTATTCTTACCAGTGCACCAACACCTCACTTTTTCTGTCAGAATGCCAAGATATGAACTGAGCAGGTTTTATTCGTCAGTGTTTTAAGGTATCACAGTTAACAGCAAGTCCTTTCCAATAACAAGAGAAAACATTTCACCTTTTGGTCAATAAGCATTTTTAAGTGCTGCAAAAGCTAAACAAAATTGCTCTAAAGTTTTGAGAATACTAAGCTTTGAATTATCAGAATTAATTATTTATAATGAAGGAAGCAACTGCTGGTGGGTGTCGGGAGGATGGAGCCAGGCTCTTCTCAATGTCATCTAGTGATAGGATGAGTGGCAATGGTTGTCAGCTGGAACAGAGGAGGTTCCATATAAATATCAGAAGGAACTACTTCACAGTGAGGGTGACGGAGCACTGGAACAGGCTGCCCAGGGAGGTTGTGGAGTCTCCTTCACTGGAGATGTTTAAGACCCGCCTGGATGTGTTCCTGTGTGACTTGGTCTAGGTGATCCTGCTGTGGCAGGAGGATTGGACTGGATGATCTTTCAAGGTCTCTTCCAATCCCTAATGATTCTATGATTCTGTGATTCATTCAAGCCTCAGACTCCTGTAGGATTTCATGAGAGATGCAGGTTTTAAGCAAAAAGATGAAATTTTAAAGTGTAAAATTCAACACTAGGGTTGAGGCTAAGAGGTCCACAATAACCAAGCAGGCATCCTCCCTTTCTCTCGCTTTACTTGGAAAACAGATTCCCTTTGGAGGGCCGGGTTTTGTGCGATGCGTTTGACTATTGCGGCACCACACAACCATTGCGAGGCTGCTCTTAACTGCTAGAGCGCTGATTTTATGCCACGCCTGGGAATCAATATGCCTTTGAGTAAAGGAGTGAAAATTGTAGAGATGGGATACAACTAGCAGTAAAGCTTTTTTAAAATACGTCCTGCAGTTTAGCTACAAAGCTCCTTATTTTTGGAAAACCAGTAGAATTGTTCAGGCTCTGCCCCTGCAGTTTCAATAGCAGTCTAGTGCTTTAAAACCCTGACCTTGAAAAGAAAGCGTTTACATTGTAAATGTACTGGCAGTGTGTAGACTATTCTATGACTGAGTATCCAACTGCGGCAAAAAGTTCAGAAGCAGGTTTTCTTTATTCTGAAAGGCCTAATCCATGGGGCTTTTTGAGTGGTAAAAGCGCTTGGCACTAATTGTGAATTAGTTCAAGCAGCGAACCTGTATAATTCTCAAATTTCACACAGCCAATTAATTCCCATGAATGCTAGGAATCATGGACTCTGATAGCTGTTGATATGCAGCCTTTTTTGAGGCTTAGATTTTCTGCAAATACGAGGGGCCTCCCAAAGCTGCTTCTTTGGTTTCATGCAGTATGGTTTTCATTCAGCACGGTTTCATAGCTCGGGATTGTTAATGCGTTTATGATGACTAAAGGATAAGCAGAAAAATCTGTGGAGAGAGCACAGGGATGCGGTGTGGCGCTAGAGGGATGTGCAGCCCCCTCCTGCCTGGAGGAGGAGGAAGTGCGATGGAGAAGAGACAAAGGACAGCTGCAAGAACACCCAGCGTTGGGTCCAATCGACAACAAATCGTTAGTGATAAGTCTCACCTTTGAGAGTCTTCTTGGAGAAGGCTCACTTTCACCACCTAACCACACAGGTACTGGGTTCTCTGTTCTGGTGTGGAGGATCTGGCCACCACCCTAAAATTTAGGGAGAATTCTCATTTCTAAAGCAGAGATTTATGATTTTCATTACACATGAAAAATGAGCTCCAAACTCACAGTTCTCATCCCAAGAACCAAGCATTCATAAATAAATGTGTAAATTTGTGTGAAAAATAAATGGGTCATTTGAAGAACTTTATCATTTGTTCCTTATCCTGAATAATCCTAAACCAACAGACTCCATCAACTCTCCAAGTAGTTAAAATGAATTGAAAACAGTCTGTACTTTATAAAAGTAAGTTGTAATTAAGGTAAGTTACTAGTCAGTCTTTCTAAATTATCTAATTGTGTATTTATCTAATTGTTGTTATTACCCAGGGTCCAAAGAGGGTCTGCTCAATAGTTCAGTTAACTCTAAAGTGGAGCAACATCAGAGATTAAGCTGGTCACCGTGCTCGTCTACAGCTAGCCTTCACCAAATCTGCTAGATGTAACAGGGATTCAGTGGTAGGAGGTGGACTGAGCGTGTCAAGAGTGCGCTGTATTGGTGTATTTTTTGGCACAAGTATCACTGGCTAAAGCTGGCACAAATGACTGTTTCAACTCAACAGCGTATCGAAAAAGCCCTACTGGGAAAACCGGAGAACCAGTAGGAGATCCCTCCAGCTGCATTGGCGCCGTGACTGCACTAAATAAATCTCATGAAGGCCATTGGCGGGGAAGATATAGACATTTCATTAGCTGATCATGCCCTGATAGCATGAAGTAGCTGATGGAAATACTAAGAATAAAAACCTTCCTACATTGGGCACGTTCCAATAATTTTCACTGAAGCTTGGATACTCGTGATCTTACAAAGCAGTCTTGTGAAAATCTGAGATGGGGACACCTTCAGAAAGGCTACTGAGGCAGCAGTTACTGCTGTATGAGCATCGTTCAAGCAACCTCAGCACTGTGTGTTGTGCTTCTTAAGTGAACAATTGCTGCAGTCTCTACATTACAACTGGACAGTCCAACAAAGACCTGGTCACACTCCAGTGTCTGTGGCAGCTTTATAGTTATGTCCAGGCACTGCCTTTGACAACATCAATAATCAGGTCCCTGTGTCCTGCTTGTTACACATTCGACTGAATCACAGTTGCAAGAATTCAGACATTGCCTTTCTAGCATTTAATGTCCTGGAGTAAATCTGTCATCTCAAAGGTTCTGGCTCTTCTTCAGCATATCCTTCAGTCAATGAAGATAATTTTTCTACGACAAACGGTCACAGAAAATCACAGCTTTGCCACATTTAACCACCTTGACGCAAAGTAGCTATGTGTTTTGGAGGGTTTGGGAGTTAATTTTAATTTAAAAATGTGGGGTAATGGTTTCAAACTGAAAGAGGAAGAATTTATATTAGTAATTAGAAGTTTCCCACTATGAAGTTGTTGAGTCACTGGAACAGATTGATCAAAGAAGTAGTGGAGAATCCATTACTGAATGTGTTTAAGACCAGGTTGAATGGAGCTTTGAGCAACCTGGTCTAGAGGGAGGTGTCCCTGTCCAAGGCATGGGGATTGGAAAGCAGGTGCTGAGGTCCCTGTTAACGATTCTGTGATTCTGTGATGTCACAGCTGGAGTTATGCACCTTATTCACAAGAGAGTATTAATCTACTAATTAATATAAAGCAGTGATGTAGGAAAGATGTGACTTTTTACATTGTTTTTTTAATGCACAGCAATTAAAAGGCCAGGCAATACCTTCAGGAGACTGCCCCCCCCGTGTAAAAGGCAATCTTAAATGTAACCTTAATGATCCTTTGAAGTTTTGCTTGCCATTAGTCATGCACCAAGGGTCTGTTATCGCAAGGAAGCTCTCAACCTCGAGGAGCATCCGTGACAGGTGCGCCTGTGCACGGAAAGGTGTTGTTCAAGTCAGCTATGGCTACCATACTGTTATCTGCTTCCCCTGGATCCATCCTGAGCTGGATGCAGTCACCACACCTCAAGGCACTGTTATTGCATCATTAGCTAAGACATACATTACAGAAGGGTCATGATGACACTGGGGAGGGAGACGGGGCATGAAGTGCACTGTCACATATGATCTTGGGTCTTGATCAGTAGTACTGTTTCTTTGATTATGAGATCTTAGTAAGATAGATGATTTTTTGCCCTCCTCAAATATGTGTTAGTGGAATCTATGGAAGTCTGTGTTCAACAGATAATGCAGGATTAACAACCATTTTCCCCCTTAAATATTGTTATTTTTAGAAGTTATTCTGCATGGTGAATAACTTTCTTTTAAGAGAAAGAGAAAGTGAAGTCCCAATATGATGCTGCATCAATACTCTGCTTGAATAAAATCAGAATCCTTCGCTCGGAAAAGACCTTTAAGATCATTGAGTCCAACCACTAACCCAAGTCTACCAAGCCCACTGCTAAACCAT
The DNA here is from genome assembly GCA_013400115.1 of Rhinopomastus cyanomelas. Classification (NCBI taxonomy): domain Eukaryota; kingdom Metazoa; phylum Chordata; class Aves; order Bucerotiformes; family Rhinopomastidae; genus Rhinopomastus; species Rhinopomastus cyanomelas. The sequence goes on from VXBP01004901.1 coordinate 120,243, forward strand.
GTCCTGAATACGTGGTCAGACTAGCAGAATACAGGCTACCATACTGAAGTGCTGAGAATGAAAGCTGACACATGTATGAACCTCACCACCAGGTGAAATGACCAACCAGGTTGGCCAGGCACCTCCTACCAGAGTCAAGGGCAGGACTGAGCTGGCCTCTGTGCTTACCTGCAAGAAGAACCTTTAGCTCCACTGCTGGCTACAGCCCAGTGGTGGGGACATAAGCCATACCAGGCCTGGATATAAGAAATGGCTCCCCTCTCTTGTAAGAGGGATATCCGGGAGGGAAGGCTGGGTTCATGAGAAGCTCTTAAGAGCCCTTAACAGCCCCGCGTGGCTGCACCTGGGCCCTGAGTGACCACCCTGATGTTCTTCTCAGTATAAAAGCTGGGCCTGTTTACAGAGGTAGGTCTCTGTCTGTGGATGAGTGCATTTTGTGGAAGTTCTTAGTTCTTGGAAGGCTCTCCTGACTATCTCTCACAATTGGAGATCTCAGTGATGGTGGGGCAGTATGATTTAGACCAGTACGAAGAATTGAATTTCTCAGGTATTTTCTGCGGTCGTTGTTGCCTGAGCATAGTGGACTGGGGTTAATTTCTCTGTTGTTGAATTTTTGGGTCAGCTTGCTTTCTGTTCCACCTGCAGTGAGGAGGTCTGTTGTTTTGTTTGCTCTCTCTGTTGCTGACCATGCTGTTTCATTTCTCTGCCTTGTAGAGATAAATAATCTACCTGTGTCTTCTGCTGACAGCTGCATCCCTTTTGTTGGGTTCTGTAACTGGCAAAATACATGCTCCTTGACTTGGCCTTCTGAGGGCTCGCTGATGGAGATGAGATTACTACAGCTGAGCTCCTGTTGTCCACAGTAAGCAAAACTCGGGCTGTCCATCAGTCCCAGCCACCTTTGTGGCGTATGGTATGAGATACAGGATTAGTGCACTTTTAAGAAAGAGGCCAAGAAATGTACTCTGCAGGCTATCAGCCAGACCCTGGCACCAGAAGGACAAAAGCAATGTAGAAGAGTAGCCTAGTTATTCTGCAGTTGAACCAGAAGATGCATCAGTGTACACCCAGCCTATGCCAAGCGATGGAGGTAGCCAGCAATCCAGTCTGACCTTACTCTTCCTTGGCAGCTTTGAGACTTGTAGTGATGGTGCAAAGGGAGTTTATGATGAAAGAGCAGAGCAGAAGAATCTCCTATCCACAGGAGCATGTTGAGAAGAACAGCATGTTTCCATTGTTCTTCCTGCAGCTGAGATCACAGGCATCTCCTAAAGGAAGTAGCTGCTGGCTGGATTCTTAATGGGAATACTACGATGGCATAAAGGGAAAAACTCTGTCATTTCTATTTTTAGGCAAACATTTGAATCTGGAGCTAGAAATATAAAAATTCCTCTCATTGGAACAATTTTGCTTGGCAATGCTGTGCAGCAAAGCTGAGGTTCCTCAGATGCCATTTCTGTGCGTTTCTCATGCTCACTTTTATGTGTTTTCTTAAAATGTCACCTTCCTTCACAATGTCAGATATTATTTGAGTTTTGGACAATTACGTGATTCCTACAAACCTGGCTTCAGGTTAAGTTGAAGTTCATTTCAACGCAGCGGTTCTTTTTCTTTAGTTTCGGAATTTTAGAACCTACACCTTGTCTCACACAAGTCCTAGAAGACAATGAATAGGTCATCTTGAGGCCTGTACCTCTGCCTCAAGGGAGAATCAGCTCTATGTCATCTATCACAGGTATTTGTCTGACTTGTTCTAAACAGCTCTAGTGATCAAATCTCCACACTCTCCTATCTACTCTAATGCTTAAATACCTTCTCAAAATGTAAATCATTTTGATATTAAGTTTTGCAGTGGATTCCTATAAATTACAGTGAAATGACATCGTAATGTAAAAATGAAACAGTTCTGTCTAGCAGTTTGTTCAAAATAGCTGCCTTCCCACTCACACAATAAGAGACAGAGAATGATCACTAACCTTCCCGCTCAAATTTGAAATTCCTTTGCTTCATTTCAGTTTTCCCAGCTCTGGAAGCAGGCATTGCACTCCTGAACTACCCACGTGTCTTTCATGGTATTTCAGAAGGTCTCTACTGGAGAGATGTTAGATGTTTACACGGGACACAATCTGGTGCTACAATTATAATTATACTGTAAACACATAGATAATGTATCTTGAGCACAGACCTCCCAGTTCGATGGACTTGCTGTTTCAGTCATGTTCTGTAACTGAGCTATATTTGAGACTTGAGACCTTAGCTTTTATATCTGGGACGTGCTCGCTCTTGCCTGCCACATATAGCCTGTAAGAATCACAGAAGTGTAGAGTGGATTAGGTAGGAAGGGACCTCAGACTACCTAGTTCCAGTTTCCCTGCTACAGACAGGGTCACCCCTCATTAGAGTGCATTGCTCAGAGCCCCACCCAACCTGGTCTTGAACATTTGCAGGGAAGGGACATCCGAATCTTCTCCGGGCAACTTGTTCCAGCTCCTCATACTGAGAAACTTCTTCCTAAGATCTAGGAGATACACGATCTACTCAGATATGGCTGAGTTTGTTGGCTTTTGCCATCTCTGAGTTCTGTCCCTAGCCTGCTTTCTTGCAAGGCCATACTCTGTGAGGTCCTAAAGAAAAACTGTCTTCTCACCACATGTTGGCATGCCTTGTTGAGCATTAATTGAGTAATGAATTCTAACAAAGCTTAACTAAATTCAAAATAATGTCAGTACAGCATCAAAAGCTGTTTCAGTAATAATAGGAGTTGTCGGTATTTCATGTAAATGGGCAACCTCTTCAATTAAACTGCTTGCCAGAAAGCATACTGCATATCTTCAGAGATTCACAAAACAGTATTTCTGTTTGAGTAGTTTCTGGCCCATGTTATACTAGTTTCTGAGGAGATTTCACCTTGGACATATCAGCATTTCACGGTTGTTGTTTTCCACATCACCCGATCGCAGGTGCTGGCTGAGGGAGAGCAGTCCAGTGCTGTGGAACCGCCAACCTCTACGATCGGGTCAAGGGGAGGAACCGACTCCCCGGCGAACTGCCCAGGTGATGGTGGGGGAAATGTCCCACCAAGGAACTGCCACCCCCTGTGGTTGGGTGAGGCGGGGAAATACCACGCTGGTGACCTTTCCACAATAGGAGCAATAGCTGTCATGGTCCCTTCAGCCAGCTGCTGCCAGCACCTTTATTAGCCATTTCAATTGCTGTGGTGCAGGGCAAACAAGCCACCAGAGTGAGTGGTTGAAAGGTATTTTAAGAAGCTGGATGAAAAGTGGCTGGAGGAATAGGGGAGCATAAAGCAAGTACCTGGAGGACTGCGTCCAGTTCTGGAGCCCTTATTACAAGAAGGATGTGGACGATCTATGAGGATAGACTGAGGGAATTGGGGCTGTTGAGTCTGGAGAAGAGGAGGCTCCGAGATGACCTTCTAATATCTGAAGGTGGGCCTACAAAAAGGCTGGGGAAGGGCTTTTTAGGATGTCAGGTAGCGACAGGACTGGGGGGAATGGAGGAAAGCTGGAGATGGGTAGATTTAGAGTGGATGTGAGGAGGAAGTTCTTCACCGTGAGAGTGGTGAGAGCCTGGAATGGGTTGCCAAGGGAGGTGATAGAGGCCCCATCCTTGGAGGTGGCCAAGCTGGATGAGGCTCTTGCCAGCTTGATCTAGGGTGGAGTGTCCCTGGCCATGGCAGGGGAGTTGGAACTGGATGATCCTGCGGTCCCTTCTAACCCTGACTGACTGTATGACTTGGTCTGGGTGATCCTGGTATGGCAGGGGGATTGGACTAGATGATCTTTCGGGGTCCCTTCCAATCCCTAATGATTCTATGAAACCCAGATGGCTTTAAAAAATTTGAAAACATTTGCTCCACTTTTCTTTGAAGCAAACAACACAGTGGGAATTAGTGGGGAACTTGTTCTCTTTCTCAGAGAGCAGAACTCTAACTTTCAAAAAGGCTGGAGGCCAGTGAAATCATCGGCACCAACAGCCCAAGTGAAAACTGTCCCTGCCCTAGGTATTATAATACATATAATATAAATAATCTGGCATTAACAACCAACGCTTGTATGAGCTTATTCTTGTGCAGACACAAAGTAACTGAAAGGAGGAGGGAAAAATTTACTATTCCTGACTCTGTTCCTTCTGGGTCACCTACAACACAGCTATGGGTTTGTGGAGGTCCTGTGTCAGGTTTTACTCACGCACCACTGGAACAGCTGCACCTCTGTACAGCTACAATCCCAAAGGTCTTTATCTGCAGAGCACAATGGGAAGTCCAAAGGGACTTCTACTGCAGCAGAAGAAGGACCAAATCCTTCGTGGGGCTGCATCAAGCCAAGTGTCCTAACTGCTCATGAAACCCACTTTATAAAGGTAGGGTGAAGAAAAGCAGACTCGGGTCTCCAAAGGATGCCTCTGAGATTCAGGAGAACTGTAAGACACTGCCTCATGCCAGCAGAGCAGCTCAGAGGCGGATTACCCTGCTGCTGCATTTGCACAACTGAACACGATCCTAACATATGTTCTTAGCTGTTTTGGTTGAAGTTATGGCTGCCTTTCCTTTCCCCTTTCTCTCCCCACCTCTCACCCATGCTCTGACTCTCACAGGAGCAATAAATGCCAGCAGTAAATATTCTGAGCCTTACAAAGTATTTCAGTAAATTAAGGTTCACATCCAAGCTTTGGGCAACTTCCTGTATCCTAAATAAGATCCAAATGAAGGTTTTCCAGAGTATCTACAGTATAATAATAAGAAACATGTCTAAATCGTTAAAATGAGTGTCAGCATTCCCTGTACAGGTTCTGGTCTCCATAAATAACCTATAAAACCAATCTGCTTTGCATTAGCAAAAGATAAAAATTAGAAAAGTAAAAACGTTTCATTTTTCAGGAACACAAAGACAATCCTTCCCCACTCCTGAGCTGGGAGCTCCATCTTGTGAGTGACTGTGGATGAGAAGTTGTTTCCTACTTACTGTAATGGGTTTTTTTAAATTTTCACTCTTTTTTTTTAAAAAGAATAGATTGTGAGAATGTAAGCTCTTTTTTGAAAAGCAAAGCAAAGTTGTACCAGCATCTGCTGCAGCCCCACCACCTGATGTCGCTTCATCTCATGTCTTCTCCCAAATTCTTTCTCTCATGAGAAATGGGCTAGTAATTTGTTCTCATAACTTAGTGACTACAGCCCACGTCATTAAGGTACAGTAGCATCTGCAATCTGCTCTGTGTCCCCGTTCATGAACTGAGCATTGCCTACTGTGCCTGTCAGGGTCAGCGTGTGCTCCCTGCCCTGCCCTGCCCTTCCTGCGGCTGCTGCTGCTGTGATGCTGGTGAAAGCATCTGGGCCAAGCCCTGTTTCTGGCCCTGCCTTAGGGGTTTTCCTCAGCAGTGTGAGATAGAGTCTTGTAACAGTTCTCTGGATCAGCTTGACAGGGCTTCCAGCAGGTTCCTTGGGGAGTTAACCCACATGGCACCCAGCCCAATCTGCTCTGGGGTACCAGAGGGCTGTGTGGGACCCAGCACTGTTCTAGCCAGGACAGGGGTGCTGCTCACCTGCCAGATCTAGTGGGTAGGAATCTTCCTCTCCCTGTAGGGCAGGAATGGGGCTGAACCCCACCTAGATGTTCAAAGCAGTAGTTAAAGCTGAGTATCCCATCACTTATGCATCTGCAAAATAACAAAATGCAGAACTAGCCCACTTCCTTTTCCTTTCAAAGTAGAGTTTTGCTACGCTCGGGACTCACGCCCAGAAGGACCTGCGTCAGATCTTGAAACTCCAGCTTTCTTCTAATGGGACAAGTGGAAATCTACGGAGAGATGAAGGAAAAAAAGCTGGAGGACTCTGCTATACATTTCTTGCTCAGTTGGGACAATTGTTTAAAATGAAGGAGCTGAAACACTGACACAGGTTGCCCAGACACAAGGTAGAAGCCTCATCCCTGGAAATATTCAAGGTCAGGATGGATGGGGCTCTGAACAGCCTGATCAAGTTAAACAGGTCCTGCCCACTGTGGGGAGACTGGACTGTACAGCCTTCGAAGGCAAAGAATTCTGTGACAGGAGCTCGCCTTGGTACTTAGTGCTGGAAGACAGAAGTGTGCTGATGGTGCTTTTGAACACAGCAATGGCCAGACTTTTAAGCGAGGTGGTGAGCTGAGGATCTGCAACCAGCAATGTATTTTGTGGCAGAGGGTGAAAGAGAGAGGTATGAAAACAAGGCCAGAGAGAAATGAAAACGAAGGTGCTTACAAAAACAAGCTTGTATGTATGCGATGGGACGTAATGTCAGTGCTCTGTAATGTTCACACTCTAGGCAGAAGAAAGCACAAAACACTGTTTGGTGGGGTGCTGCAGTTCAATGGCCATCAGTGGGTCATAAATCAAGTACACAGACTGACTGCAAACTGCCTTGCTGCCATGAGAAAGACACGGTGATTAATGCTCCTGGTACGGATTAGGGAGGCACTGAGGTAACGTTGTACGTCATTCTAAGATGCTACCTTTTTTTTGCTCCTCATCTGAAGGCAAAGAAAACGTCTCCCAGTGTTACTCAGAATTAAACTGCTAAGAGTGCTGTTCTATTTTATAGCACGCACCCGTGTCCTTGCAAGCGGCTTTTTGATTTTCTTCATGCACCTTCAGTAACAGTTATGCTCTAACTTTGTCAGTATTTTCTCACACTTATTTCCCCATTTTGTGCTATTTAAGTTTCTGCACAGGTCGTATTTTAGCATAGACCTATATGTAATTCTCTCCCCACTGAGGAAGTCTCTGCGTGTGGCATCCATCAGGTATCCACAAATCAGCTAGTCTCTACAGCCCGGAGAAGAAAGAAATCGCTAGAAATCTCTTAAATTCCTCAGAGAGAACGAGAAAGAAAGAGTCCAAAGAGTCTCAGCAGGAAGAATCATCATGTCCCAGTGTGCTGGGAACCAGATCCTCCAATGCCAGGAGGATCAGGAGAGGCCTGAGACATGCAGCTACTGCACACACGGCTGTTTCGCATCCTCTGCTCCCTCCAGACCACAGATGTCACCTCTCATACTCTGACAGTGTACAAACTCTTGCTAGTCACAAATGCTAATCAAATCTGAGATTCTGGATTCCTGGATTTGAAATCAGACCTATGGCTTTGGGTTTCCTGTCCTGCTGACTGATTAATCTCTTGCTGCCCCACAGTACGTGTCTGACACTCATGCTTGAGAGACTGCTGTGGCTCTAGCTGAATGCACTGCCTAACGTACGGCAGCATTCTAACCAAAACTGGAAATCTAACTCTAAATGTAAAAAAGACACTCCGTTACGGTTTCATGTGTGGATGAAAGGAGTGAAATGAAATCAGCCAGAATGCAAAACACATTCCTCCATTCATAGGAGAGTCACTTGCTGCTACCGTAGCAAAATGCTCACAGAGTTCATACCACACATTTCCTCAGTTTTTTGTTGTTATAGGGTAATTGCTCTATGTTTATCAAAAAGACTTAGAGAAACACAATGTTTGTGTCTGAGGAATGTTAGTGGACGGAATGTTTAATTGATTTTATTTGCTTTTGCAAAACAGCTAGTATTTTAATAACCAAAGATACCCACCATGTTTTAAAAATATAGCTGTATGCACATTTCACTGCTTCCCCAGTTAATTGCCAGTAGATACTTTACTAGGGGAATGGACTGGTGCAAAGAAGCAATCAACAAACTTATTTGGTGAAATGTATTCCTCTTTTTGCACAGACATTTGTCTTCCAAATCTTCCACTGACTTTCAAATTTTATGAAGTTACGAAGCACACAGGTTCCAGGAGAAAGTCTCATCAAATTAATTAATATTATAAATTTATTTGTATTGATCTATCGTCAATTACCCTTTTAAATATATGAAATTCTTCTTCATGTTCCTCTGTTATCCTTTTCTACATTATGCACTGACTAGTCTCTTTGTTTAACCTACCAAAGTGAAACCAAGACTGTCAATAATCTTACAGAGGCTCAGAATCAAAAATAAAATGAATTATTGTTTCCTTATGTGGTAAAATAGTAAAACATATATTTTATTCACATTAATCTTCCTTTGCATACATTTGCTGGTTCAGTAAGTTTCAGCTGTTTTCCTTTTGACTCTAAATAAAGCTTTTACAAATACAAAGTACAAATATTTTTTTTCAGACTATTAAAATCTCTTAGCATGATAGACAGGCCTTAAAATTTGACTGAATTGTTGTATAGGTAAACAGCTCTTTATTCCACAACAACTACAGAAACTGTCGTGACAAGTTTTTCATTCTCTATATACAGTTCTGTCTTTTTCAGAAACTCGGCAGTGTTTACACTAAATGCATTGCAAGGAAGTTATCGTAAAGTTCTCTTTGCTAGGCGTAAGTCTCATTTCAGAATGTCTCTCATTTGGAAATAACTATCATCTCGCAAAAGTTAATCAGATAATTTAAGTAATTTCAGTCTAAGACAATGACAAAACATTCAGCAAATTTTAGCAGTTACATCTTTTCACTATTATGACTCAAAGTCTGGTGATATTTGTTGCAGTTTGAAAATTACTAGAATTTTATAATGTATAGATTTGTGCTTTCATGAAGAAAAAAGATGCATATTGCTTTAAGAGGACCTCCATCGGTGACCTTTCCTGGGGGAGGTGTACTCTATAAAAGAGGGCTGATGATCCAGTCCTGCCCCTTCTGGCTGGGGGCTTTTCACCGGGAGCGAGGCTTTGGCTTGGCTTTGGCTCCAGCACACTCCCCTCCCCTACACTTCCAGGGTAGGAGGTAGGGAGAGACGGTTAACCGCGGCTTGCTGTGGCTCTGCTGCCCCCAACCCCGTTCCCCCCATTGGAGTCAGGGTGGAGGAGGTGCGGTGGGCTTACTGCCCTCTGTGCGGCCCCACGGCTATGACCCTGGCACATTGGGCAAGCAAGAACTAGGGCCGATTTCCCCCCCAATGGAGCAACCCTTTAGTGACTCATGGAGAGCTGAAGGATACTTCCCCTTCCCCCTGCACCTGAGGCAGGAGGAAGAAGGAGATGTGAGGGTCATAGAACCATCTAAGCCATGGTTGTGGAGTAGGAGGGGGCCCCTGCTGACGTAGCCATGTGGTCAGTCTCCATCTTGGGTCTTGCACATGGCTGGGGCCAGGCAGCCATCACTGCCATCTTAGAAAACACTGATCAGCAGGAAGAGAGACTGTTTGTCATTTCTGCCACTGAGAAAAGCTGGGGATGCTCCGTATTGGAGAGAGAAGGAGCCTTAAGCAAGGCATCTGAGAATTTCTTCGTGCTTAGCTGAAGAAAGCAAAAGGACTCAAGAATCCTTAAACCTTGGGCATGGAAGACAGAGACTGGGTCCTGTCTGAAAGCATGTCTCCTGCATCAAGGGATACAGTTCACGTGCTGAGGGATCAAGCCTGTCTGATCAGCATTTTGCTGGAGAAAGCTGCGCTGAAGAATTGAAGAGTTTGCCAGTCTGGACAGCAGAGGGTACCGGTGTCTGCAGATGACAATGGTGACGCATGAATAACAGAGAGGGTGGTGGTACCTGTCTCTGCTTGACTGACATGTTCTTTCCCCAGGTCTCTAATGTAAAAAAACAAGGACCGAAACGATAGTGATCTCCCACTGTGTTTTTCTCAGAATATGTGATGGCATTTGTGACACAGTGTCTAGTTTGTGTGCACTAATTTCCTTAATCTTTTCTTCTTCTCTGTATGCAGTTATAGAGTTAATAAACCCTTTTCCATTTTCCCTAAGCTATCCATTGTCTGGCAAATTCTATCTGAGATCTCATCGAGACCTAACTGCTTTGTTTTCCTTTCCTTTATCTTTTCTCGTCGTCTTGAACCCACAAAATTGGTGCTGAAACCCAAGAGCAAAGCAGTTTCTTAGTTTTAACCCACTTCAATTGGTAGAGAAGAATTGGGCAAGGTCTCGAGAAGTGAGTTTGATGGTTCTCGAGGATTTTGCAGAGAGTTGAACAAATTTTGATGTGTTCTAAACCACCTCCCTGTGGTTCTGATAGGGGGAGGGGTGGTATTTATTTGCTTAGGTGAAATTTGCCTGTGGTGATTTGTAATTGCATGTAGGAATTGTTAATTGCTGTAACTATTTCCCAGAGCCTCAAGCGATTGGCATACTGGTTAGATCTAAATACCCTTTTTCTTTTCCTTTCATGCAGTGGTGGACTGTTGCAGTTTCAAAATTACTAGAATTTTAAGATGTGTAGATTTGTGCTTTCATGAAGAAAAAAGATCCATGTTGCTTTAAGAAGACCCCCCCCCCCCC
>VXBP01004901.1:130560-141407 GCA_013400115.1 Rhinopomastus cyanomelas
CCCCCCCCCACCCAGTGACCTCTCCTGGGGGAGGTGGACTAGGTGACACTATAGAAGAGGGTTGATGATCCAGCCCTGCCTCTTTTGGCTGGGGGATTTTTGCATGGAGCAGGGCTTCAACTCCAGCGCACTCCCCTCCCCCACACCCCCAAGGTGGAGGCACTGCTTTATTTTTCTCTCCGTTATCTTCAATTGTGGTCTTGAACTCACCAGAATATCTTACATCAAAGGATAAAGACATTTATGAAATACCAGGTCCTTACAGCAATGATCAATGGATGATCAGTAAATACAGAAAACAGTTCCCCAACATGTTGAAGCAATGGCCCAGAGGAGACCAATGATTTAGTGACATTAAACTGCAGCTTTTCCCATTACAGCTCTTGGGAAGGTGAGCCCTGTGATTAATGACAGATCGTTTATAGAGCATTACCAGCAGGCAAATAATTCTAATTACCGATAACATTAAATCGTAATCACTATGCAAATAATTTACATAATGTAATGGAATATCTGGTCATTACAGGGCAAACAATTCACAATGTTAGCTGCTGATAGTTATCACAGAGTAAATAACATTAGAAATTAAACAAATCCAAGCTAATATCAGGTTTGATCTAGTTAACAAGAAGTCAGTGTATCCCTAGAAAAACAAAACAGACCATGTGAACATGTGAGGTACTAACTTTGGTGTCTAGTATGATACAAATTGAAAATACCTCCATTCCAGGAAAGGTGATGGAACAATTTGTTCTCCAGGCTGTCTCCAGGCACATCAAGGACAGGAGGGTCATTAGGGACAGCCAGCATGGGTTCACAAAAGGAAAGTCATGCTTGACCAACCTGATAGCCTTTGATGAGGGTGTAACCAGGTGGATGGATGATGGGAGAGCAGTGGGTGTGATCTATCTTAAGTAAGGCTTTTGACACAGTGTCTCACAGCATCCTCGCAGACAAACTGAGGCAGTGTGGCCTAGATTTTCGGGTAGTGAGGTGGGTTGTAAACTGGCTACAGGGTAGAAGTCAGAGAGTGGTGGTCAATGGGACAGAGTCTAGTTGGAGGCCTGTGTCTAGTGGAGTGCCCCAGGGATCGGTGCTGGGACCGGTCCTGTTCAATCTATTCATTGATGACTTGGATGAGGGATTGGCATGCACTGTCAGCAAGTTTGCTGATGACACAAAGCTGGGTGGTGTCGCCGACACCCCTGCAGACTGTGCTGCCATTCAGCGAGATCTGGACAGGCTGGAGAGCTGGGCTGAGAAAAATCTAATGAGCTATAACAAGAGTAAGTGCAGAGTCTTGCATATGGGCAAGAACAACCCTAGGTACCAGTATAGGCTGGGGACTGACCTGTTGGAGTGTAGTGTAGGGGAAAGGGACTTGGGGGTCCTGGTGGACAACAAGATGACTATGAGCCAGCAATGTGCTCTTGTGGCCAAGAGGGCCAACAGCATCCTGGGGTGGATTAGAAGAGGGGTGGTTAGCAGATCAAGAGAGGTTCTTCTCCCCCTCTACTCTGCCCTGGTGAGACCACACCTGGAGTATTGTGTCCAGTTCTGGGCTCCTCAGTTCAAGAGGAATGTGGAGCTTCTGGAGAGAGTTCAGCGTAGGGCAATGAAGATGACGAAGGAGGTGGAGCACCTCCCTTATGAGGAGAGGCTGAGGGAGCTGGGTCTCTTTAGCTTGGAGGAGACTGAGGGGTGACCTCATTAATGCCTACAAATATGTGAGGGGTGGGTGTCAGGAGGATGGAGCTGGGCTGTTCTCGGTGTCATGTAGTGATAGGACGAGGGGCAATGGTTGTAAGCTGGAAGATAGGAGGTTCCACATCAACCTGAGAAGGAACTTCTTCACAGTGAGGGTGACGGAGCACTGGAACAGGCTGCCCAGCGTGATTGTGGAGTCTCCTTCACTGGAGATGTTCAAGGCCCTCCTGGATGTGTTCCTGTGTGACTTGGTCTAGGTGATCCTGCTGTGTCAGGGGGATTGGACTAGATGATCTTTCAGGGTCCCTTCCAATCCCTAATGATTCTATGACTCTATAGGATGTAAAAATAGCCAGTAATATCCTGCTTGATAGGATATCTGGAGGTGTGTGAATAGGTAGGATTCATAATGAGGCTTACTGACTTTCATTGCTTCACAGCTTATACTTCCCTGTCTTTGAAGGTTAAGTCTTTAGATGCTGGCCACAGGATCCTGATTGTGCTGCGGAGGATAAAATCTGGGCTGGCCAAAACGAGCCCACATAAAGCCAGTTTGTGTTCACACACCTGAGAAGATAGGGGTAGAAGTAACATTATACGAAAGCTGGCATTAATCAGCTAACAGAGTTATTTACAACCATGGACTCAGATAATGTTCTCATTCAGCATGTGGGGCAAGCAACGTGCCAGAACTGTGGTGGGAAGGAAAAGAACATAATATACTGGAGGTAATAATATATCCTGGAAAAAAGCAAAAGGAAGCCCAGAGAACGCTGGATTACAAGTGTCAAAATATGGGTGTAAAGACTGAGTTCTATATTGACTAGGAAGGAGAAAATATTAGATATTGAGGAGGGATAAAAGAACAGTTGTTTTGCAGATTTTCATTTTCCTAGTGAGAGGAAAGGATAAGAGGCAAGCATTGTTGCTGCAAATAATGCCTCACAGCTGACACATGTAGTTGTGAGCTTGAATAAAGACAATTTTTTTACCAAGGACAGATAACATTTTATTTGTTTGGTTTTATTTTGTCTTCTGAAATCATATAGCAGCACCGTTAAGAATCTTAGGGGCATTAAAGACTTCTTCACAAAGGACTATTCTTGTGGTGTCCTTACATTTGGACATCAGCAGTGAATTCTAGTTAACATCTCCATCTGTGGTAAACAAACCAGAGAAAAACTCTTGATTTGGACTTTGTCTTTATTCAGTGTAGCTCTTGTGACTCATTTTTTGCTTTTCCCAGTCTCTCACCTAACTCCATGTTAGGCCATGGACAGATGTTCTCCTCAAGACCCTGAGTGCCTATTCAACCATTCTACTCCCTGTTTGCACAGACAGTTGCTGGAATCTGTCCCCATGGTTCTGCTCCTAGAAGACATATTGGGTGAATTTGCTAAAACATTTCAGGCAACGTTAACTCCTCCATCACAAACTACTTGAATCAGCTGTTTAGATTAACTCAGTTGTGGTCATCTGCAACACATTAGCAAATGTCAGCAAGGTGGGATGGAAGAGCAGACAGTGAGGTGGGTTAGGAACTGGTTGCAAGATAGAGTTCAGAGGGTGGTGATCAATGGTGCCAGCTCCAGCTGGAGAGCTGTGACTAGTGGTGTCCCTCAGGGATCGGTGCTGGGACCGGTCTTGTTCAACATCTTCATCAATGACATTGATGAGGGCACAGAGTGTCTGCTCAGCAAGTTTGCTGACGACACCAAGCTAGGAGGTTTGGCTGGTACGGCTGAGGGCTGTGCTGCCATCCAGAGAGACCTGGACAGACTGGAGGGCTGGGCACAGAGAAACCAGGTGGACTTCAACAAGGGCAAGTGCAGAGTCCTGCATCTGGGGAGGAATAACAAATTCCACCAGTACAGGCTGGGAGGTGATCTACTGGAAAGCAGTCCTNGCACTGGAACAGACTCCCCAGGGAGGTGGTGGAGTCTCCTTCTCTGGGGACTTTCAAGGCCCGCCTGGATGCGTTCCTCTGTGATCTGTGTTAGATAGTTTTGTCCTGCTCCGGCAGGGGGGTTGGACTCGATGATCTCTTGGGTCCCTTCCAACCCCTAACATCCTATGATCCTATGATCCTATGACACGGGTTTTAAGAATAAACACGTAGCATATAGCTCAGTGAGCGTACTTCCAAAGGGAATAGCTTGTGATAGTCCATCCCTGATCTTAGGTGGCTGCAATGAACAGATATGCTGCATGTACAAAAAGCAGATTAGTCAAACTGTGGTCAGTAGAAAGGGATAGGAATTGTGCGGTACAATTTGTCGTGTTCAAGCACCTACAAAAAGAGCTTAGTTTTAACATGTTGTCTGGTTTCTGCTCTGATGACACTTAATGTTAGTGGCAGATGCTCAGCATCTGTGGGACCACCAATTTATTCAGGCATATGTGAAGGGTGGGTGTCAGGAGGATGAAGCCAGGCTCTTCTCTACGGAATCCAATGATAGGACAAGGGGCAGTGGGTGTAAGCTGGAACATAGGAGGTTCCACATAAATATGAGAAGGAACTTCTTCATGGTGAGGGTGACAGTGCACTGGAATGGGCTCCCTGGGCAGTTGCGGAGTCTCCTTCTCTGAAGAGGTTTAAAATTCACCTGGACGAGTTCCTGTGTGCCTTGGTCTAGGTGATCCTGCTCTGGCAGGGGGATTGGACTAGAAGATCTTTCAAGGTCCCTTCCAATCCATAATGTTCTGTGATAACTAAAGTGCTAACTTTAACCTTACCTTTGCAAGTGCTTCTCCTGTGCGTAGACCTTCTGACTTTCTTATAAATTCTGTTCAAAGAAATCCTAATCTCACTTCCTTTGGTTCTTCTGCTATCAGTATGAAGGAGTGAGACTAATCAGTCCTGTCACAGGTAAACAAAGGAATTTTATTCTCCGGTAAAGAGTTAAATTCAGTTCATGTTTTGTAACTATGCCAGTCAACATTTTTGCCTGTGTAATTTTTTAAGTGACAAAAAGAATTGCTCAAGCCCTTGTGAATCCAGACACGCTACGTTCTGTGCACTCATTGCCCATGGTCTATCACCTGCACCTGCACACTATGGGATGCTGGGGCTGAGCCTATGTGCGAGTAAGGGTCCTCCTCTACCACCTACGTGTGCCCACAGCAACAGAGCTCAAAAGCTTGCTACTCCCTGATGCCTAATGACAGAGGATTTGACAGCAACCTACTAGCTGCTCCAGGGCCAGTTCGAGCACCTGGTATTGGATGTATTTTCAAAGCACTTGTTGTAATTAACATTATATTAAAGAGTTTCTTCCAATTTCACTTGAAAGGGATTTTTAAACTTAAATGCAGATTTATGTTCCATCAGAGAAACACAACAGAACTTGAGAGATGAGGTCTTTTTGTGTGAACTAGATAAGAAAATGACAGCAAATCCTGCTCAACCTGAGGAGAACAAATGAATCAGAGCTATTCTAGTTTGATCTCCACTCTTGACTACACTTAAATATTAGAATTCATTACTTACAGTCAGTGGACACAGCAAAACCCTGCTCTGAGGCTAGATGTTCTTTTTAAATTTGAGTTGTTAATAAAATTAGAGGCATAGTAAATCTAGATTTCACAGAATCACAGAACATCAGAGACTGGAAGGGACCTCGAAAGATCATCTAGTCCAATCCCCCTGCAGAGCAGGATCACCTAGACAAAGTTGCACAGGAACACATCCAGGTGGGAGATTTCTCTGAATTTATTGAATATTCTGGTAAGTACAGTAGTTAACTGCATTTAAATTCAACATCATGAACTGGCTACCGGATAGAAGCCAGAGAGTACTGGTCAATGGCAAAGAGCCTGGCTGGAGGCCCGTATCTAGTGGAGTCCCCAAAGGGTCAGTACTAGGACCAGTCCTATTCAATGCATTCATCAATGACTTGGATGAGGTATTAGGGTGAACTGTCAGCAAGTTTGCTGATGACACAAAGCTGGGAGAGGTGGCAGCTGGAACAGGCTGCCGAGGGAGGGTGTGGAGTCTTCTTCTCTGGAGAGGGTTCAAACTCACCTGGATGTGTTCCTATGCAACTTGCTCTAGGTGATGCTGCTGTGGCAGAGGGATTGGACTAGATGATCTTTCAAGGTCCCTTCCAGTCCCTAATGCACTGAGCGATACTGTGATCTTCATTAGTCTAGGCTATAATAGCGATAGAGACAATTCATACCCATTCCCAGTGTGTAAACTGGGAACAATGCAACGTCATTCCCTGTCTTCAGCCAGTGTTCCAGTATAATCTCAAATGGCTACGTGCACAGTCCTAGTAGGCTTAGAGAATTTAACAAGCATATGATTGATCCAAATCCCTCCAGAGTACAGTTGGCACCTTGGTACAGTGATGAATTAGCCTCATTGCAGCTTGCTTTGACAAGATACATTTCCCTTTAAACTGTGTGTACAATGATTGATTCTCCACTTACTTGGCACTTTGACACAGAAGGGGGTCAACCTTTTCTTTTTAACTTTCTAACTGTATTGCATTTTAGACACTTAGGCAACAGTCATGGACAGTTACGCTTCCCACCTTCTCAGAGAAGACACGCTCAAGCTTTCTCCCACCTGTCCCTGGAGCACTGCTGTTCCAGGTAGATCTTTGGTGTAGGCAGACTTACCGATAGGTTTCATACTTGCAACCGTTGGCATTTTCTGGGAA
The DNA here is from genome assembly GCA_013400115.1 of Rhinopomastus cyanomelas. Taxonomy (NCBI): domain Eukaryota; kingdom Metazoa; phylum Chordata; class Aves; order Bucerotiformes; family Rhinopomastidae; genus Rhinopomastus; species Rhinopomastus cyanomelas. Next base: position 136,935 of record VXBP01004901.1, read on the forward strand.
GCTGCTCTCCTCCTGGGTATTGTGGGCTAAATCCAAAAGCTCCCCTTGTTAGCTCTAGTTTCTTCATATACTGGCAAAAGAAAGTCTCTTTCACTAGTGGGTCCAAGGAAAGATTACTTACTTTCCTTTGAAGACACAAAACTTCCTAACATGCCTGTCTTTTTTCTTAGGCCCATTTTAAGATAGCTAACATCACCTGCAAATTATTTATGGAAACATTAGATATGATCTACCTGTGCTGTATTCAGGCAACATAACCTAAACCAAGGAAGAACACTCTAACAGGGTGAATGAAAACACATTTCTATCGTGTGACTGTGTCAGCATGCTTACTATATGGTCACTCTCATTTAGTTCATCAGACGGAAGTCCTTGGGCTTCATTCATACTCACTTATTCTTCTTTTTAACCCTAATGTTGAGGGCATTACCTTTTCTGTTTTAATGAAAGTTGAGCAGAAGATGGCAATCTCACAAAAATTATTCATTTGCTGACCTCCCTGAATCTGAGCAGCAGAGATAGTGTGTGATGGATTGTGCGGAGTAGAAAAAAATCACATTCTTTACCTCTTGGGAACTGATATGGCAAATAGCACATAAATGAAGCAGCATTAGGGCAGCAAAAGAGAAAGTGATAACTGTCTTTAAAGGAGGATTTTAGAACGGAGAGGAACTATATAGACTGTATATACTTACAAAAAGTGTATGAAAATTCTGAGCTGTGGAGGAGGGAGGTGGAGTAAACAGGAGGAGAAGACTTTAGGAAAACTTCGGGTTATGGAAGTAAGCCTTATGAAAAGCAAACACAAGCATAAATGGAAGCTCTTGCCAAGTTTTTAACTTGAGAGAGCTATAAAAATTAGCGCAACTTCTATTAAACAAATCACTGGAGAAGTATTGTAAGCATTGCAAACTTTCAGAAATATTTCAGGAAAAAATGTTTGCCACCTCTCTTCAATCTCCACCCTGGTCTTCTCTTTCTAGCACCTGTAAATGGCAGTATATTAATTTTTCTTTGCTATATCCAGTGTAATATTCAAAAGACTTGCTAAATGCCACACCTCTCCTATGCTAATCTTGTATATTCCTGTGCTTCAACCCAGAATCATAGAACCATTTAGGCTGGAAAAGATCTTCAAGATCAATAATTTCAAAATATCTGCTGTTGCAACACCTGGCTCCTTTTAAGACTTTCTTTGCAGTCTCTGGCCCTCGCTTAACTAGTCCCCACTGCCTTCCTCAAGCTGTCTGAAAATACTTACATAAAAAGAACTGACACCCTGCAAAGGTACATTCTGTGCACAGAACGACAGCTCGAAGATCAGTCATGAAATGTCTTATTGCATTCACTTCAGTGTAGCAAATATACACGTCACGAAATATGGGTGATGCACGCATCATCTGTTTACATATGCTGCACGCGGAGAGCAACACCGGAGAGCCTCTGCATGTGCTAAACAAATAGCTCCACCTAGTTTCTAAAGAATGTTATTTAATTCACAGTGATCACGTAGTATTTAAACAAAAGCAAAGGTGCACAGAAATTAAAGTAGAATATACTTAAAACAATTCAATATTCATAAAATCATAGGATCATTAAGGCTGGAAGAGACTTACAATATTACCAATTCCAACCTTCAACTCAATGCCACCATATACACCACATCATGTTCTCTATTGCCATGTCTACGTGTTGTTTGAACACCTCCAGGGACAGTCTGTTCCACTACTTGACCACTCTTTCAATTAATATATTTTTCTTCAAGCCCAAATTAAACCTCCCCTGGCACAACTTGAGGTTATTTCCTCTTGTTCTGTTGCTAGTGACTTGGGAGAAGAGACCAACCCCCACCTCTCTACAACCTCATTTTAGGTGGCTGTAAGGGCAGATAAGGTCTCACCTCAGCCTCCTTTTCTCCAGACTGAACAACCTCAGTTCCCTCAGCCACTCCTCATAAGACCTGCACTCCAGGCCCTTCAAAGATTTTGTGGTTCTCTCACCTGGATTTCTTAACCTTCCCCATGCACACCTCCAAACTGGGGATACATGCCACCAGTTCTTTTGACTGACACATTAACAGTAAAAAGATACTTAAGAAGAATCTCCATCCTCTACTGGATGTGGGGGGAAACCTGGTGACCAAGGACAAGGAAAAGTCTGAGCTACTAAATGTCTACTTTACCTCAGTCTTTTCTAGCAGCACCAGTTGCTCCCTGAGTACCCAGCCCCTGAACTGAAAGACAGGGATGGGGAGCAAAATGCAGCCCCCCTCATACAACAGGAAATGGTCAGTGACCTGTTGTGCTACTTAGATGCGCACAAGTCTATAGAGATGGATGACAGCTGTGGAAGGGTATTGAGAAAGTTGGCAGAAGTGCTTGCCAAAGCATTCACCATCATTTACCAAAAGTCCTGGCTCGACAGGGAGGTCCCTACTGATTGGAGATTAGCAAATAGGATGCCCATGCACCAGAAGGTAGGATCCTGGGATGTATGGGCCTGTCAGTCTGACATTAGTGCCAAGGAAGGTTATGGAGCAAATCATCTTGAGTGCCATCACACGGTACTTAGAGGACAACCACGTGATCAGGACCAGCCAGCATGGGTTTATGAAAGGTAGGTCCTGCCTGACTAGCTGATCTCCTTCTACAACAAAGTGACCCACCTAGTGAATGAGGGAAGAGTTGTGCACATTGTCTACCTGGACTTTAGTAAAGCCTTTGACACTGTTTCTTACAGCAATCCCCTTCAGAATCTTATGGCAGAAGTCCTGGATAAGAACACTCTGAGCCGTATAAAATAGTATCTGTCTGCGCCCAAACAGTGCTGGTGAATGGAGTGAAATTTAGCTGGTGTCCCATCACAAGTGGTGCTCCCCAGGGTTCAGTGTTGGGGCCTGTTCTCTTTAGTATCTTTATCAATGATCTGGATGAGGGGATTGAGTGCACCCTTAGTAAATGTGCAGATGACACGAAGCTGGGCAGGCGTGGTGATCTGCTGGAGGGTAGAGAGATCTAGGCAGGCTGGATCAATGGGCAAAGATTAATAGTATGAGGTTCAACAAGGCTGAGTGCTGGGTCCTGTACCTGCATCATGACAACCCCATGGAAAGCCGCACATCACAAAAGGACCTGGGGTTACTGATTTACCGTCACTTGAATATGAATCAGCATGTCCAGCTCCAACAGCACCCTGGCTTGTGTTAGAAAGTGTAGTCAGCAGGAGTAGGGAGGTGATTGTCCACCTGTTCTCAGCACTAGTGTGGCTGCACCTCAAATACTGTTTTCAGTTCTGGGCTGGACTGCAGGCAATCTTCTGAATTCTGACCAACAAGTCTTCAACAACTTTTCAGCAACTCTAACATGCTATCATTACTAGCTAGATTTCACATATTGAGTGGTTAGAAACTTCTCTTTAGATTCTAGGCTATATTTATTCTTGTACAATTTATGCTCTGTAATCTATTGAATGATAACAAATTAGTCCTACCACTCTCAGATCATGTTGATTTATTGTTACTCAATACATCCTCCAGCTTTGAAAGTTCATTTCTATGGTATGGTGCATGGGAAGGATTAGATGGGGAATGTTGGATCTACCTTCCACCCATTACTGTAAAACTGCTGTGCCTTTCTGTGCAATACTTCATCCTGATTAGCATCACCTACACCAGAGGGTTTCTAGGCTGGTTTTGCTTTGTGCTGGTGACACGGCATGTGGCTGTGTCCATCTTACTGCATGTTTAGATGCTAAGAGCCACCTTCTTTACTGGCTCTTGTTCACTTGTCTTCAATAGGCTCCTCAAAGCCAAGCTGCAGAAACAGGAGGATATAATGCTCTGTAATATGTTCTAATTCAACCTTGAGTTTCATTCCAAGCTAAAGGACCGTTCTTTTATGTTGCAGAGAGGAAATGGAACTCACAAGCTGGCTGTTATTTCATCTTGCTCTCCCATAGTGATAGAAAAGCTAATCTGATATCTTCCCTATGGAGTTTTGAAGAAGGTAGATCTGTTTACCATAGGCAGGCACTGATTTTATGGATCCTTGCAGAAGTTTTCTTCTCAGAAATGTTCATGAACGTTTACTTCGTTAGGTAAACTTTCCACCCAGGGGGAAAAAGCCTGGGACTCCTCAGTGACCAAGTATTTATTCTGTTTTATCCCCACGGTTGGTTCGCTATGGACTATTTAAGGGCAGAAAGAACATTAGGATAGATGTCCTCACGGAGCGGCACAGGTCGTGCCAAAAGGCTCGGCTTTCTAGCCGTTACGTACCAACAGGTCCCGCTCTCCCGCAGTCACAAGATGGCAGCAGAGGATAAAAGATCTCTGGTACATGGCATTTGCTCTGGGGCCCATCAGGTGACCTTCAATTCGATTTTATATCATAAATGTTGAGTTGGGCAGCGCCAGAAACATTTTACCTTTGGTGCTAAGTTTAGCCTTCTCAAGCAATTGCTAGGGGACATCCC